>OMKY01209448.1:0-29740 GCA_900302395.1 Bregmaceros cantori | reverse complement strand
TATATATATATATATACAGAGAGAGAGAGAGAGAGAGAGAGAGAGAGAGAACAAGAGAGAGAGAGAGAAACAAGAGACAGAGAAAGCGGAGAGGGAGGCAGGGAGAAGGACAGATACACAAAATCAGAGGTGACAATGAGACAGATGGGTAAATAAAATAATAAATCAATATGAAACAAAAAAATCTATTACACTTTGTGTGAGCTCTTTCGAAATGATAAATGACAAAATGAGATACACACACAAACACAAACATTTGCGCACACACAGACAGCATTGATCCAAATGCCTGCCTTATTAAAAATGGCATGAGCCAAATTATACCTAGAATACTTTTTAAAGTTGAGAAGTTCACAGACTCAAGCATTACATATGTGATAATTACATAATAATGTTAGTTTGCATTTTGGCACTGAGTAACAGAGCTGGGCTGGATTGGTTCTGAGGGAGGACACAAAATATGCTACTGCAATGACGGCGATTGTTATCAATATACCTTATCCAATGCAGATATAAAAATGGCGCTACAAAAAAAATGACAAGAAAAAAAGGAGAAAAAAAAAGAAATGCACAGATGACTTGAGTCCAGACTGTCCATTGACATTATCAGTAAATTGTGAATTGTTTTTCAGATACCCAAGATGCCAACTCCAGCAGCACAAAGACTTGTGTGTATGGGTGCTGTCCAGAGCCATTCGACTCTGGTTGTGGACAGGCCTATACACACTCGCCGGCGGTTTAGTGCAGCACAGGTGAAAAACTTGCACGTCTGCTTTGTGTTCTGTAGAGGCCGGCCTCTTGTGACACTCTAGCCTGGCGAGCCAGAACCAGCGCATCGTCCACGCATTGCACATCGCTAGGCGGTTGCATTGGGTCTGGTAAAACCAGGGTCGGAAAACGTAAAAAAAAGTGTCAATCAAATCGTGGTATCCAGTCACAGCACAGTAGGCGGGACAAGAGGCGCGCAGGCGTGACAATCAAACTCCGCCCACGTCTTGCATAGCCCGTACAAACTCCGCCCACGTCTTGCGTAGCCCGTACAAACTCCGCCCACGTCTTGCATAGCCCGTACAATGTCCCCCCACATCCGTGTTGATTGGTCGATTAATTTTGTACCGACGGCGAGCCTGATTTTCCCAGACCCAATGCAAGCGCCTAGCGAATGTGATGTGCGATGCATGGACGATGCACTGGTTCTGGCCAGGCTAGTGACACATTATACCGCAAAGACATCCTTCATGCTCAAAGGATGCTCATAGCCATACCCACAAAGGAGTGTACATAAGCAAGCATGCGCTAACTCACACACAACCACGCACAAATACATATCATAATCCTGGAAGTCCTTGTAAAAGGTGTTAATCTCCCCGGCGAAATGAAGGTTACAGTGAGCGTGTGAGAGAAGATTGACGGGGCTGACTGTTGTCTATGATTTCAAGGGATTAATTGTTTAAGCATGTTTCTTAGATCACCTGAAAATATTTCACATTTTTTTGATGTTCAATAGCAAAAACATTAATAAACAATTAATGGTGACAGAGAGAGGAAGAATGAGAGTGTGAGAGTGACAGTGACAGTGAGAGAGAGAAAGTGTGGCCATTCCCGATTGGCGCCCATTCACATAGGGCCTCAATTGAATTGAGGTTCGTTTTTGGAAGTACAATTTGACATGTGTAATTGTTATGGTGTTTTTTTACACTTTGGGGGGTTTGACGTTGAGAGAGAATGGAGAAAGAGCAAGACATCAGATAGATAGATAGATAGATAGATAGATAGATAGATAGATAGATAGATAGATAGATAGATAGATAGATAGTATAGTGCGTGTGTGTGTGTTGTAGTGTGTGTGTGAGGGAGCGAAATGGATGTTATGAAATGTTATTGTATATATTTCGGGATATTTTTTTTCAAGCGCATTCCAGCATCACCTGAAATATTTTCGAGTGATGCATATTTTCAATGTGTGCGCCTGTGTGCGATAGTCTGCCAGCGAGTGAGTCACCAGAAGCGCTGCGTTCCCACCTGGGATGGCCAGGTTGCACAGCGGGATGTCCCACAGCGCGGCGGGCAGATGAGACATCCAGTCCGCCATGGGGAGCTCCTTCAGGGACACTGGGCCTGACATTGGCTTGCCTCTGTTGCGCTGCACGGAAGACATTATTAAATGCATTATTATTATCAAGAATTAACAAACTCGTAAAACGCAAAGAATACGGGCAGGGGTGAGGGGTAGATGTGGAGAGAACGAGAGGTGGAACTGGGAAGATAGATAACAAGAACACTTATTACATACACCTCGTGGAAAGGAGCCGGCAGGTCGCGCCTTTCACAAACGACACGTTCCGCATCCATTATAACGTGGAGTTTTTTTAGTATTCCCAAAGAGATGGCGTTTCCTAGTGCAATCCTAAAAGCAAGCGTTTCACTTACTCGCTCTCCCCACCTCCGTGTCCTCCACTGCACAGTGTAAAGTGCAAGAAAATTGCCGCAACTGTCAGGGAAGCCGCCGGTTCCTCCGCTACAGCAGCATCAAGGAGATAGACCGCTAGCGACGGTAATTAAAAGAGGCAAGAAATTAAAGTGTCAGCTGCACTGGGAGCGGGACTTTGTGTTCACAGCTGGGGAGACAGGCACTTGTCCGCGACAGCCAGAAAGCAGCGCCGTGTTCGACACCCACCTTGCTAGGCGCGGTGACGGGCGCATGAACTGCCGCTGCTGCTGTGGACTCCCTCCTGCCTAGCGACACCGGCGACCGTGCCGGCGGTTCGCCGGTAGAGGGCGGGAGGTGGATCATGCAGGTAATTATCAGGCACTGCCTGTGGGAGGCGCTGCGACAACGCCTCCTGCGCTTCAGTACAAATTGAAACTAACCTGCACGTCTACGCATGCGCCCGACTTGATTTTATTTAAAGTTGAGGTGATACTATTTGTGTATTAAATTGTCAGAACATTTATATTTTGCATATACATAGTTAAAAACAAATTCAGAAGGGTAGAAAATCTACCAACAAACTCACACGTTTGATGCTCAAACACACACAATTAATGAATTATGAATCCAAGTTGCTTCACGTAAGACAGTGACAAAACGGAATGCAGTTTTAAATTGTATATTATGACTCCCCATGCCCACTATAAACACAGAAACCCTTTTAATACATAATTTTTAATGTCACCTCATCTTTAATCAAGACATGAAAAGGTGAAAACACAATAAGCAGACTTTATTTTTTTATTTTTGGATAAATGACTATATTTTTAGAACTTCATATCTCAATCTCATTATTTACTCAAGTCTCACCCTGAGAGGTTTGGCCACCATTGTTCATGATGGGATCATTTGTGCTGACAATTCAATAGGGGCTGGGCCCATGACGTCACGACTTGGGGGTGGCAGACATTTTGACAGATGCATCGCGGTCAGACAAACAGACAGTGAGCAATATTTGCGCAAGATTGACAGTTTAAAAGTGTTATGTATGATATTGTATATTGATTTATCCATGGGAGTAGGCTGCCATCTGCTGGCGATTGTATTGGGGTGAATGCGTTCACATTCACCCCATTACAATGGACATTAAGTGGTAAGTGGGAATATTACTCAAGTAAAAGTAAAAAGTAGTCATCCAAATAGTTACTCAAGTAAAAGTGAAAAGTACTCCACTAAAAAGTTACTTAAGTAGCAAAAGTACTGAGTAACTGTCAGTTAAAAAGAGAGCAATAGTGCCCGAGACAGAGACCAAGCGTGAGAGAGAGCAAGAGAGAGAGAGAGAGCGCCCGAGAGAGAGAAACAGAGAGAGAAAGACAGAGAGAGAGAAAAAAAAAGAGCGCCCGAGAGAGAGAGGCTGAGAGAGAGAGAGTGCCCGAGAGGGAGATATGGCGTCAATATATGTGTTAACAGCTCCTAGGAGGTGTCGCTAAAGGCCAAGTTAATGTAACGAGTAGGAAATTGCTGACATCTCAGTAAAAAGTAGTTTTTTTATTTGAGTAAAAGTAGAAAGTAACTTGTGAAAAAATGTACCCCAAAAGTAAAGAAGCACAATAAAAACAGTACATGTACTGCGTTACTGCCCATCTCTGAACATTACCAAGAGCATGTTTCACATGTGCCAAATTACAATGCAACACTGCCCCCTTGTTGGTGCATTGCTTAAAAACACCCAACACGGACAGAAACTATGTGCAGGCATGGTGTAAGGTTGGCGCACTACGAACCACAAAACACAAAAAGAGGTAAAGTGGTGAGGTACATGTCGTCTTATCCATTATAAACGCTTCGAGATTTGTCAGGGACAAAAGTGCCCAAACCTTTCAGGGTGAATAAATAACTAATTATATGGGCAAATGTTGAAAAACAAAAAAATGTGGACAATCCATCAATAAAGCAGCATAAAGTTCACTAATGGGGTGAGCGCGGGAGGGTGTGTGGGGGTAATTGCCCCAGTTTTCCATCCCTTGAAGTAGCTCTCATAATGTATTTATTACCTGTAGCCTAGTACATGGCTTTATTCTAGCCAGAGCAAATAGAACATTTTCTGTCTTACGGACATGGTCTAGGGTGGGCACACTTGAAGAATGACGTGATCTTTGCGTCCCTATAGTGAGTTAATTAGCGTTGAATGTCTTATCTTAGTTCATTGTCTTGTCTGATCTTAGTTCATTGTTTCCATGAGTTAGTGAAAAGCTGACTGTCTAAAGGTGTTTGTTTGAGTGGCACATGTTATGTTTGTAACTGGAGCAAAGGGGCATTGTTCCTAGAAAGTAGAGATTCTCTCTTCATTATACATTGTTGTGTTCAGATCTAATTTTGGAGAGTATTTGGTGGAACTGTTAAAATGTTGCCGCTCAAAGAGTTGATTTGCACAGCACACACTGGACACAGTGACAATGTGCACCAACACACACACACAGGGGTGGGAAGATCACTCTTTACAATGTAATCCCTTAGATTAGAAAGAGACTTTTAATTTCAATTAAGAGGTTTTTTGTGCTCGATAAATGTGCCTTATCAAAGTACACTTCTAGAAGCTACATGTTTTTTATTCATAAAGGAATGATTGTGAAAGTACATGCAAGCCACTTTTCCAGACAAATGCAACTGTAATCTAGATAACAGATTAAAAAAAAGTAGTTATACAGGACTACAGTTTTTTTTTTTAATCCTATTACTGGAATCCTGACTACTGCTAGTGCATACACTGGATTCCACAGCACCAAGCATTTACACACTCATCTTAATTTGAAACTTTCAGGATCAAATCACAAAGCACATTTGGGATCCTCATATTAGAGTACTCTGTTCAACTTAGTCTTGGAGAAGACAGTTACTTGATTATGCTATCCATCTCCCTGTTTCTCTCGCATGTTGCATGAGTGTGTGAAGTCAATTGATTGGCCATCTTTGGTTGTATCAAGGGGTGTCTCGATCCAATCCTCTGATCGATCTCTCTCTCTCTCTCTCAATACACGGGGCATATTGAAATTGTTTTATCATTCAGAATGAGAACGGAGAATGAGTGAAGACAAAAGAAAAAACAGCATTGCACAATGTTCAAAATTTATTTGAAAATGTACTTAAGAAAGTAAAATACAATTGTGTCTTTTATTTATGACCTTATGACGGTAAAACTTGCATCTCTGGATAGATCGGTAGAAGTCTGTAATGTGGCGTGGGTGCCACCAGAACCGTTTGCTGGGCGTGGTTGACTTCTCATTGTACACTTTTATTCTGTTTCGGATTGTTATAGTGCATCAAAATAGGATCCTGTCGATGGCGCTACATCTGTCATCATTGTAAACATATGGCACGTGACGAAAGCATTGGAGTCGGTTAAAAATAAACTAACCTTGGAGTGAATGGCAACCACAGCATCATGTCCAGGTTTCTATAATTGCTCCGTGGGTTCAAACGTCTTAAACACAAAAAGAAGAAATAAAAATACTGCAGCTTAAAAGTGTAAACTCTCTGGCACTGAAAAATCAATAGTGACATATAGGGCAAAACAAATCTATAGACCTATAGGGTTTACCAACCGTTCATGGAAAAATGACTGATGTTTGGCGATTTGAAAAGGCATTTTCATTGGAGTGTTAAAGGCAGAGCATGCGCCAATTAAATCAAATAAATAAATTGAAAAAAAAAAGTTGGGAGGGCTTTCCAGCCTCTCGCGATACGAGAGTGCTGGTCCACCCTGTGGCAGGAATTATAACAGTCATACTGAGCCACTGTTAAATGTAAGTACCTAAAGTTAAGACACACGCATCGTATCTCAAATGGTTCACTTGTGCACTGTTTTTAGTGTACAGGGCGCCTAAAAACGTCCGGAAACCCAGTGCGCAACTCATGGACACTTGGCGCCACTAAACGGCCGCCTAAGTAGCGGAAATGGAATGGTGTCGACATTGCAGACGAGCACACACACGCATTACTTTACAACATGTTGTAGTTGTGTTTACAGTCCGTTCGCTGGTACCATGTAAAGTTGGTGGTGTAATGTGCCTGAACGTCACAGGCTCACAGCATCGTTTTCAGTAAGTGCAAAACTGAGGTGTTCGATTTGCGACAGTACTAAATTGCAAAACTCAGTGCACTATCAACATTGTCTTGTCTTTTTCTAAAAGTAAAAATGTTCACATATCAAAAAGAAAACAGCGGTAACTCCTAGTACACATTCCAATGCAAACACAAACACCGGACGTTACCTCACATGCAGAAATGACCGTCAGCATTCACTACTGGCGTTCTATTTGTTAGTGAGTACTAAAGATGGCGAGAGAACTTGTGAACATTTGAACTGTTCAAGTCCTCGGCCATTGACCAATGATCCGAGGACATGAGGAAACAATGACGTCTATGACAACATCTACATGTCTACATGTTGTCAGAAGCCCAATTCGCACTGCCATTGAATTACGTGGGGACCTCTGGTAATTCTCAATCCCCCCTGACGTCTGTGTTATTTTGTCACGCGTTCTGACGGGATTAGTGAGACCCTGTCTTTTGCTAAATTTAAAAGACATTATGACACATGTGCCGTATTTTTACTTGCCCACATGTGTACACACATACACAGACTTCACTCTCACACACGCGCATATGTGTGCATGTATTGACAAAGTTAAACAAATTCGGAAGTCAAACCATTTGTGGCGTTTCGCCGAATCACAGTAGGTAACTCGCAGTGGAATTATTACTTCGCAAATCACTGACATCGCGCATTCGCACGTGAAATTAAACTCAGACGTCCTCCGCAATTATTCCGAATTACCAGGGGTCCATAGGTAATAAAAGTCCGGTGTGAATTGGGCTTTAGACGATTAATCGATGATTCTTTGTTTTACAATTACGGCAGTTTGTTACATTTTCAGTTTGGTATTAGCATGGAAGAGCCCATTATTCCGTGCTAGCTTATGACATTGTTCATTTGTCTTTAAGTTTGCTTGTTATCTTGTATAATTTGTGTTGCTGTAGGGCAGTATTCAGTATCCAAGAGAATGAGTGCGGCCATGATGCTGGGAATGGTGACTGGCAATGGGGGAAACATTGAAGGACTGGCCAATCAACAAAATGATTAAGGCTATAGGAATAAACTTGATAGTGAAACTAGAGATGTGGCATTTGTAACAAACAGTAGGAGTACCATAAATAGTGTCTGCAGAACGAAAATAACATTTTCTGCACCCTTTACGTTGTGTTCCTACCAAGTTTGGACATGGTTTGGTCATCGCCCAAACACACAAAGATCAGCGTGCAAGCAATAGCACAATAATTCTTTAGAGTGTTTTGGGTTGGAGCAGATGGGTTTAGTGCTAGCCCAAACAAATCCCAAAATGGATCAGAATCATATGTTGGGATATCGGTTATCGCCGTTCATCGAATTGGCGATTCCTGGAATGAGCGCTTGAGAAAATGTACTGTATGTATGGCAGGATCCCCGTATTTACCTCCTCAAGAGATTCTTTTTTGCTGACTAGCTCGATTAGTTACAGCATAATAGTAATGCGAGGCTATCCATTCGGATTCATGCGGCATGCCCGTTGCACGATAATGCTTAATGAACATACACCAGTTCCAGCAAAATAATGTGGCATGGCAAATGCCTTACCAAACAGATGATTGACTCTTCAAAACAGATTTAAGTCTTTGTTAAAAGAAAACAAAAAAAAAACACCGCTTACAACAGCCAATTGAATTCAAAACGGCCCACCACAGACCAGTCAGCTGAGCAAAATACAGCAGTCCTAAACATTCTGAACTAGGACAGGAGATAAAACAGGAACAGAAAGACAGATTTTCAGTCGAGTTGTGATCAAAAACAGGGATTGTTAAATTTTTATGTGTGTGTGTTTACACTGTATTTTCTCCCTTGAGGCTTACACACCAACGTTTGCTTATTTATGGAAATGTATATATTAACCATTCGAGTGCCACAGACAAACATTTTTAAAAAGAATAAATTATTGCTAATTTTTAAAATTGGTTTTGATTTTTTATGAACCTGATCATGATTTGGAATTATAGTGAAGCAATTGCTTAAATTCACAGAATGAGTGGTATAGCCCTTCTGTGATGTATCGACCAAATAAATATTTTTTTGCAGTTGCACGGTAACTGTAGGAGAGCACATATTTGCTGTGTACCCATCCCATCAGTCTGTCATAATTCATGGAATGTATGTCCACATGGAATGTGGACACTCCGGTACAGAGAAAATCTATTGTAATTTGACAAATGCTGTTCAGCAAGTTGTCTACTCCAAAATATGACTTCAAATCAGCAGTTAACCATTTTAAAGATTGAACCGTTACCAAATTAAGAATACATTGGAAGAATCCATCTTGCAGACAGACAGTAAGTGATCAGCGGAAATTAATGAATGTGGCTTGTGGAGACAATATGGCAAAATAACTAATAACGAGAAGGACTCGGCGAGCACAAGAGGGGCCATAGGGACGTTTTTTTTAGGACGTTTTTAGTGTGTTCAGCAGCAGACAGTACGCAAAAATTGTAGCTCCGGATTATAATCAAAGTTTTAATGGATTGTTCTTTGGACCAATACCCACCTCTTAACAACAAAAAAACATGTAGTAGACAGGTGTCTATTCAATGTGAGCTTTCAGAATCAAGACTCTTTTTTTTCTTTCCAGTAACACAGTTTCTACCCTAAAATTATTTTAATAAGTCGACTATTTGCCAATTATTATTGAAACAATTCAAACAAACAAATCATATAAACTTTTTTTTTTCAAAATATCCAAAATCCGAGACATGCAGTCAATCAAATCATCAAATGACGGCTAGAAGCCTAGAACTAACCATTATTGGTTATAATTGATAACCAATATTGCTTATAATTGATAATTACCTGTAATCAGCCATTGTTACAGTTACTCAAGTAAAATGGTTACGCCAGAATTGGAATGATTACTACTCGCATACATTAATATTGAAAACTTTAGGATGTCTTACTATGTTCGCTCATTGCACAACATAATTTCCATAATTCGAATTAGCAGGGAAGAGCACACACTGAAGCTACCAGTAATCTTAATCGTACTGTTGGTGTTGCAGTGGGGCTTATTCAAGTTCAGTATCCAAGAGAACCGGGGAATTGACACTGGGAATGGAAACTGGAAATGTAATGTTTTGTATTTTAATGAATGATCAAATCATGATAAAACTTTTGATTCAATACATCATTGGGTGTGAAGGAGTGTAAACTCTGCCAGCGATTAAAATTAATCAATTAAATCAATAGAATAATCATTGTATTGTTTCCATCGTATCTATTGACAGATGGGGAATATTTGGACAGTGATCTAAACCCCCCAAAAATAAAAAAATATTATGAATGAATCATGAAGAGGTATAAACCTGTATATAAATATAGATATCTAAACGTCTACATGATAGGATGGCTCCTGTAACAGTCACATTGTTCACCATTTCATCTCCACTTGAAATTGTAACATGGATCTAAAGTAAAAAAAAAAAAAAAAAAAAAACGTTTTTCCCCCTAGACACAAAATATTTACATTCCAGTTCACGACAAGCTCCTACTGGCCGGTCGTCATATGTACAACAGTAAAAGGTAAAAAATGATGTACTAAAAAACGCAAATGCTCTTTTGTTTTGGGACGACTTGTGACATGCATTGGAAAGGAAACAGCAATAGGCGGTGGTAAGTAATACTGCACTGAAAACGCAGCAAAAAAACAAAACTAATTTAAAAAAAATAAAACCTGCAACGTGTTGCAGCGTAATTTGAGTTATTAAGGAAATGTGTATCAAAATAAGTGCGACCCACATCAAGTTTTCCCAAACATGTACATACTTCTAAAATCTACAGCACCGAAATGGGAACAAAACCGTAACCTTTGATTGACCCAACTGCCACGTTTCCTGCAAATTGTTATTGATAATTAATTAAAAAGGGAAATCTTATGAAGTTGGAACTCAGATAAGAGGCATCCAATGCCATCATTTGACTGAAGGCCAATGCAAAAGTGTTTCGTAATTTGGAGCCTTTGGAAGCAGTCTAACGCCGTTTTAATGTGGATGGGAGGTGCAAATTAAGAAAAATCCGGATTTCACACGAAAAAGTGTGGATGTAACCTAAAGCGTGAATTGTGAGGCTCTTGCTGTGAAATGTGAGCGACTTCCATCTGCAGCAGTTGCACATCTAACTTAAATGATTGACAATAGGTTTCAGACACTTGTGTAAATTACACATGATCACTTCTTGGTGACATGTTGACATGTAAAAGAAATAGCTACAATGTTTCATAACTGCCATGTAACGTTAGCCCAGAATACTAAAGAACGGATTCTTGTAAACACCGCAACATAAAAATTGGGGGGGGGATTGGAAAAATCCTGGACACCGCCGCATCCTTGGGGCCAAACTTTGCGTGTGGCCACAAGTAGAAAATTCATGAGTCCTTTCTCTAATGTCCACTATGGAGCAGCAATGCCATATAAACCCTTTGCCAAAAGGTCCACTGAGGAATTGATTTTGAGTGCCACCAATATTCAGATGCCTCCAGATCCACAAGAGGTTCGTTGTATACAAGCAAAATGATGCACTCAATAACACAGCTCAGTGGAACCTGCTCACCGTACATATTTCTCTCACCCCTGTCTTTGCCTTTGGGCATTTAGCTCTCAGGAATGGTGGCATGATTGCCCGTCCTTTAAGTGTGCACTTATTGGAACAACTTTGGAAATTGTGCTCGTCACAAATGCATGGAAGTTGCATAGAAAACACAAAATCTGTCAGAATACTAAATTATGGGATTATTAAGAACGTAGCCAATGATGAACGTAACCGTGAGCAGGTCAAAGCAAAAGATTTTTAGTTTTCATTGAACCGCAGTGTGATGCCCCATTACTGGAAATCCTTTGTGAGACGTTTGAGAAAGGGCAGCCGTTTCCCTGTCCATGTTCTATACTTGTGGCTGATTATTCCAATGTGGGATTAAAATCAATGTAGCAACAGCGTGACTTGGTCGGACACATAAAGGTATTATATGAAATCTGGATGCCATGAGTTTAAAAAAAAAAGATGGGCCGTCACCTCTGTGGTTTGCTCTGAGGTGCCCCTATGGCCTGTTTCCCGCGGGGGACTTTTCCGCCCCTGTGGTGGTGTTTATAGTCCCCCAATAAGTGTGGCGAAGTGACCGCGGTGGGCAACTTGGGAGCCCTTCTCTGTCTGTGATGACCTTTGGCCTCTGACTCTGAGTCACTAAGTTCCGCATCAGGACAGTATCCATCAGTCTCACGCCTCGAGCGCATCCCGTTCGGAAGGCGTTTGTCCAAGGCGCTGGAAGACGATTGCGACGCGGGTGGTGGCTTGCACCACAGTCGATCCTTCCCCGCCTGCACCGATGACGCTGACGAACTGGCTGACAAGGTGGATTTGCGACTCTGCTTTTCCGAGCCGCACTCTACTTGTCCGAGCCGATTCAGCTTGTCTGACGCAATGGCAGACGATGTTTTACGATTGCTCAGCTTTTCTGAGCCGGCACGCAGGTCCTCTGTGCTGCGCACCAGACTGACGGTGGCCTCCTTGAAGGAACGGCTGAAATGCTCCATCATGCCCGCTTTGCGCAGGGCTGCTGGGTGGCTGGCGAGGTGGGGTTCCTGATGGTCAGCGGGAGTCTGGCAGGACATATCCTTCTGCGCTACAAACTTGTTGTCAGCGGCCAGGCCGTTGGCTTTGATGCACTTGCCTCTACCGGGTCCCTCTGTACAGTGAGTGGACGATCGGGGGGGCTTGCCGTTGGAGGAGGCCTGCTGGCCATGGAGTGCGGCATGGAGAGCCAAGGGTTTCCCTCGACTGGGCTTGGTGGGCTTTATAGAGGAGGAGGATGATGACGTACTGCTGGTGACTGTGGAGGAAGACACTGGAGGTGGCACACACATCAAAATTGTTGTACAGATGTCTAAAGTAGAGATGACCAATATTGTACTGGACAATACAACTACAGGTATGAAAAAGGAAAGTGCGGCTTTGTTCGTGAAATGTGTAAAAACTTAATTTTGCCTCAGAGACAGCTCAAGCGCTTGCCCCCACACACATAACACGCCTATGTGTGCAAAAAAAAAAAAGGTACAGCTTTGAACGTGAATTTTTAAAAATTGATCTTTGTGCCTCTCTGCGAGTACACACACACACAGGCTGCTGTGTTTTAAGTCCCTCCCCGCACACACAGCGGCGTGTAGGTGGAGGGGAGCAGGAGGGGCAAGTATAGCAGAACCCTCATGATGCCCGAGAGCCAATGCGGAACTCTCTTAGAGAGATATTAAATAAGAGAGGTGTTAAAAAGCGGTCACCCCAGACAAAAAAAAAGGTCAACAGAACACAGCCTTTAACACTGCTAATATTATCACAACTGGAAGCACTCAGAGAGTGCAAACCTGTGCCAACGCCATGGAGTCACTGATGCCAAAACATCTTGCCATTAGGTTACTTCACAGAAATGCACCAAAAATACAGTTTGTTCTCGCTTGGTGGTAGGCGGGATTATAGTCATAAAAATAAATATATTTGCAATCTGCTGGAAGGTGGACGCAGACCCAGGTCTCCAGGTTGGCAGACCGCAGGGCTAACCGCTACACTAGCTGAGCTGTGTTAGTTCTACGCAGTAGAGTGGAGGCAACTGCTGCGTGTTGCTGCAGTTTGTAAGCTGTCAAACTAGACGCTTATGTTGTTACTTAGAGGCTACAGAAATACATCAAAATGTAATCACTTGTTCTGGGTGTCATTACCAACAACTGTACAAAATCTGATTTTGAAAATGTGATTTTAGTTTGTTACTAAAAATTATTAGAATTTTGAATGTTGTTTTCAGGGAAGATTGACAGAGCTAACATGTATGTGAGGTATGTGCGAAGCAGACCTTGTGTTTCCATGTGAACCAATTTTCATATATTGAGAAGTTATCTTGGGGTTGTGCTGCTCCATAAGCACATATGCATTGTAACATAGTGTAGATACCAAATTTTAAAATATAGTTTCAATTTCACTCCCTACATAGTACACTCAACAGCAAAGGCCGAGATTTCCGACACTAGAGTCGGCGTCGTCAAAATAATTATAATACATACAATTATGAAATGCATAATTACAAATTCACACATAACAAAAAGTCAAAAGTACTTACATTTATAACTATTTCCCGTGGTCGGTCACTATTGACTCCCGCCCAAGCCAATTTTTAAATTAGTTTAGGTCATTTTTAAAATGACTCGCAGTGCATTATGGGTTATATTGCTCCGTCTAGGATACATCGATGCTCACTACATTTCACGGTCTATTGTAGGATACTTTTAGTGGGTACATGGAGAATTCAGACACCCCTACAAAATGGTGTGCGCCCCATATAGTGCATATGGGGGAGATTATAAAGCTTCTCAGTCACCTCTAACAACTCACGATGCGGAAACTGACTGAACAGACATTGCTTGTGGCCTGTGAACTATCAGCATTGTTTTATTCCCATACAGTTATTAGTTTTCTCTTCTTTTCTTTCATTGTATTGTGTATGTAACATTTTTCCATGTTACTTTGGAAATTGCATGATTCCAATCTTCCTTTTAAAACAGGGTTGCTCAGTAGCCATGATTTAATCACGGCTCCTTATTGCCCAAATTGTTGTACTCTGCAACGAACTGCCGAATTAACATAATTCCCCGTTTGGGATAAATAAAGTCTTCCGATTGTGGTTCATTTGCAACGTTTTGTAGCCTGAGTGCATGTCATCAGGCTACTTCCAAACTCAACGGTACCCACCTCGAGAAGATACGCTGCCAGAGGAGGACGACGACGAGGACGATGACGGGACCACGCCATTGGAGCGTTCGTCCCGCCGCACGCGGCCGTGCAGCTGGGGCTTCCCGCGGCCCAGACCTCCACCTGGAGGCAGCGCGCCCCCTCCTCCTCTGCCACTGTGCACGTTCAGGCTGTTGTCCGGGCACAGCGGCCCATTGGCCGTCTTGGAGGAGCCCTTGGTGCCATTGGTGCTCGGAAGGTGGTGGTGATGGTGGCCTTTGGGCATCTTCAGCTTGAGGGTGATCCGAGGAGGAGGATGGAAGAGGAGGCTCTCCATGGCCAAGGAGGATGGGAGAGCTGAAGGGTGAAGCAACACTTCAGTAACAGGGTTGTTACAGCTAAAGGCATGTTAAATTTAAGATTTCTAAGATGTAAGATTTTTAAAGCCATTTGAAATACCAACATTCTAAAAATACAAAATAAAAAAACAACACTGGGAAGGAATTTGTAACCGTTCCACTGATTGTCTGATGCTGCCACAAGAGATAATCTGTAATTTATTTATTTTAAGTAATAAATAACCATTACCAACATTCGTACTTTGACTACATGTGTACTGCCCTTTTGTGCTTGCATCACAGAAAAGGTTTTGACTATAATATACAGTACGCATATTAAACATTATGCAATAAGTGCAACGTAAAAAAAAAAATGCTGACTATCTAGAAAAAAAATGCTTACCTGCAGTAATTTCCTGGTTGAGCATCTTAACATGCAGGTTGAACATGTGCTCCTGGGCTTTGCTCTGGGACAGCTTCAGTTTCTCTCGGCGACTCACCATGTAGCACAGGTTACGCACCTACACGACACAGGTTCATAGAAATAGGACATCAGGACTGAACTCTGGAAATTCTAATTGAGAAAATCGATTCAACATCAAATTTTACAGTTATTTTTTCCAAATATGACATATGGTCATTTATGTAATAAGTGTAATTGCTGTCCAATTCCACTAGCGGGCGGTCAAGACTGCTTCTTCATGGACTTCCAATCAAATGTAATAATTTTTTTCAGCCCCAAGCGCACCTATTGTTATGGTGATGCTGTTGTCATGAAGCGAGTCCGTGCTGTGCAGGAAGGAGGCACAGAGCCACCAAACTTCCAATGGTCATATAGCCGATCTTCTGGCGAGTGAACCCGGAGGAGGGACACACGCATGGGACACCGCCCTGCTAACGCAGAACAATATGCGTGCCCATCGGCAGCCACGGCTCACCATCCGATGAGCAGAGTTCGTTTGACCTTTTTTTTGACAATGTCTGAGGTGACCGTGTCTGCGATTTCCTCATTGGCTCTCAGGCATCATGCTTGTCCCCACTGCTCCCTCCATCCACACGCCACTGTGCAGGGAGTGGAATTACAACACAGCAGTGTGCTGTGTGTGTGCGCGGGCCGGAGACAAAAAGATTGAGTTTTAAAACTCACGTTCAAAGCTGTACTTAAAAAAAAATGTTGAAATATGTTTGTTTGACAGCTCTAATTAGGACCTGTCAAATGTAGGGGTGTACCGATCATGTTATCTTGCTCCCGATCCTTTGATTTTATCGATCGGCTGATCCCGATCTCCAGTACAGAGTCCCGATCCCGGATACAGAGTCCCGATCGTTCTGATCCTAAAAAGTTGGTAGTAACAAAACTATTTGGCACAATTGTCAATTTCAATAATAGTCAAAGTAAACAAACAAACATTTGGCTCCCCGACTTATTTACCGATGCTGATTGGGATAAAATGACAAGTTCTGATCCTTGGGAAAATGTCTGATCGGCCACGTATCACCGATCTCAGGATCGGATCGGTGCACCTCGAGTCAAAAGCATCCAATATAGTGTGGCACATTATGCAATGCTTCATTCCAAAATCTTTTCACCAGGGTTCTCCACACAATCGATTCTTGACCAACACTTGGCGGAAACGAAAATGATGAACACATGAAAGTACGTGGTAGTGGACACATCGAGTGCACGCAGACAACAAAAACAACAATGCAACAAGTGCATTATTGTAAGACACTTGACACTAGCGAATGTCATTTTTTTGACATTGACTTGAGCAAATCAAAATGTAGACCTGCTATGGAAATAAAAAAATAGAAAACAGAATACATAACATACATTACATAACAAATTGGAAGATTGAATTTATATATATATATATATATATATATATATATATATATATATATAAGGAGTACTGGATTATGAGAAAATTAAAGCATTACAAGTGCAGTGAATACAGAAATGTTGCACCCACCCTCTCCAGGTCCTGACGTAGGTGCATGAACATCCTCATGCGAGTGTGGATGCTGTCTTCTTGGGGCTGCACCAGCAGGTTGCCCTCCTCCTCCTTGGGGGGCAGCAGAGGGCGGTTGAAGTTGGCCTTCCTCTTCAGCTTCCAGTACTGAAAGATGAGGTCCAGCAGGGGCTCGGACACGCCCAGGCCTTGGGCCAGCTCCACAGGCCGGATCAGTGTGTGGAACTCCTCCTCCAGCTCTCTCAGGCGCTGCGCCCGCAGCCCCACCTAACGTTTCATCCAGGGATGTCAAATTTACCTTAAATAAGATTTTTTTTTCTCAAGAGACTCAACCATAGCATCTCACAAGTCGTCTGTGCAGCCAGCACCAGATATAATTATCAAGTTTTTTGTTTTTTTCAAATAAAATTAATGGGCCACACTGCACTTTTTTAAGGGAATCTTTGTTTGAATCTCAAAGTTCATACTGACAGCTATGTCTCAACATCGACTGAGTCGTGTACTTAAGAACAGTAAGGTAAGTAACAAAAGTTACAGCAAGAAAGTTACCTTTTTCCAGTAATTAGTACTATAAAAAAGTTTTTTTTTCAAAGCAGAAATTAGATTAAAGTGACCTACCCACCTCAACTTTAGACACCAGTCAGTTACTTGCCGTTTCAAAATGCCCCTTAAAACGTATGTCCTTTGGTATGAATGATAAAAAAATGCTGCATTGATTTCATTTTAATGGTTCATTTTCTGGTTCATTGTTGGTATGAAGTTTAAAACCCATACAGTACCATTAAAGTGAATTTCGGTACAACATAATATTTTGTTTATCATGTTCTATATACATAAAATAAACATTAAAAACATGTTCCACCCATTTTTTTGGACAGTAAAGAATTAAAAGATTTATAGTGGAAAGTGCATATTATCTTCAGTATTTTAGTTATTAGGTTTATGTGTAGATACAATTGATACAGGATATTTGCTGCACATTAAGACATCAGTGCAAATTGCATGAAAAATTTGACACCGAAACCATTGAAAACTAGACCTGCGCCAAGGCCATGGGGTCACTGATGGCAAAACATCTAGATGCTATTATGTTACTTATAGGTTACAGAAATGCACCAAAATGTGATCACTTGTCACCAGTGGTACGTGAGCACGCTCTTGCTGGTACGCAGGATTATAGTCAAGAATATAAATATTTTCGCGATCTGCCGGAGGTGGGACGTGAACCCGGGTCTCCAGGGTAGGGCTAACCACTACGCTATCTGAGCCGTGTTCCGTTTGTCATTTCCAACAACTCTGCAAAACTTCATCCAGATCCGTGCATAACTTCTCCAGTTATCCTGCTGACAGACAGACAAACCAATGCGACCGAAAACATAGCCTGCTTGCCGCAGGTAATCATAGACTCACATGGTTTGTAGCCTACTAATTGACTGTACCTTTTCCGTCTCGGTGGGCGTGGACGGCTTTGGCCGTGCGGGGCTGAGGTTAGGCTCCCCAGGAGTGCCGGAGGTCTTGGTGCTGCTGCTGCTATGCTTCAAGCAATATGACTTGAACTTCACCTCGTCGCCCTCGTCAAGGATGGTCTTCATGTCGAGGCTCTGCTCGAATGCACACGTCACGTGGAACGGAGTGGTACAGTTCTTCACCGAGCACTGCGACCACAAAAGCAAAGACAAGACAATAAAACAAGATTTGAAATTAGAATGATTTTAATTAAACAATCTAATACTAAAACATGACTTTTACAGTTGGACTAATATATGATAGACAAGGGAGGTAGTCAACGTAGCGGCCACTAGGTGGCAGCACACACACATAACTTGTCGATATACGAAAATTGGCTCATATGGAAACATGGGTTCTTTCTGCTTCGCACACACCGTCCTCCGGCCATTCTTTTCAAAAAACGTTTGAATCTTCAAGTTCATTTTGACAGCTGTAGTACCCAATGGGGACAGGTGTGTACCCAACCTGCAGAGCTGTGGCAGGAGACATCCGCTCTAAAATATATGTTGTAGGCTGAGGGTGGGCCAGTAAACAGTAAAGCGGGTCAAATAATGTTAAGTAAAACGGATTTTGCAAGTATTGTAGGACAAACCACAAGTAATCAACTGATATCGTGAACTTTTGAGCTGGGATAAATGTGTGTCATATTCAGCACGAGAGAAGTGCTAAACCATTCAACTCATAGTTACTCGTTAATCATGCCAAACTGGACAGAATTAAGAAAACACTTCATTGTGCTCATGCCAGTTAAATGTTGCAATGGAAATTAGTTTAGTACAATGATATGTCTTTATTGACATGACATCATGTGGAAATCTAATGGCACTTTGGCATTAATGGAATCTGCAAAACAAAAAAAAGTAACAGTGGTTTGACGCTGAATTATAAATGGTTATAAAACAAAAAGGGACACCGAGCAAGAAAAATACCTAAAAAGTCAAAATATCACCTACAGACTAACGTTCCTAGATGATTCGACGACTAGGTGATTAAGGCATACCAAAACAAACTACTTCCTGCAACCCATTTGAAAAACAAAATCAGACAGCAAATCAATGTGGCGCAATACTGATCAAATCAGCTGGCAAGGAAACATCAAGAGCACCCATTTATGTGAATTGAAGTGGCAAATGCATGCAATGCTCATTTCATGAACATAAAGCCATGAGCCAACAACCCACTTGAGCCAAGACATAATGCAGAACGCACGTCCCCAGCCCCATGTGCCTCTTAATCATGCTGCCGTGCTGAGAACTTATTACACACAAGCCGCCTGCTGCTACGTTATTAGCGACGAGCGATCAGTCCCCTTCCAAAACGCATTGCAACCAATGCGATGCGTCCTTGTGAGGAGCTCATTATACGTAGTAGGAGTGGCCTCTGGTGCCGCTGGCGCGGCTGCGCGCACCTGCACAAGTATGCGCACAATCACGCACGCGCATCTGCGCATTCGTGGACACGACCGAAGGTTGACACTTGCATCAAATGTGGACCGTTGATACACACCTCAATTTAAACATGAACAAACAAAAAGTAGATAGGTGGTAGAAATGGTGGAGAATATAATGAAATGAAATATTGTGCATTCTCCGCTGTTGGGCAGGCTGTGCAAGCGTACAAGCGTGCATAGACAGCCAGTGGATCGTGGTGTACTCGCGCGCACACACGGTCACACGCGGCGAATGTAAACTTCCCTGCATGTCACAAGCTCCGCTAGGAGGCGGAAATGCAGGTGGAGCAGCAGGCATGCTCCACCTGAAATGGCAGCAGGCTTCCTCGCCGGACGTCACGATCTCGTTCGCCATTGACCAAATGCATTCCATGCGTCCTTTTAACAAAGCCAGCACAATTCGACCTGACCCCAAGTGCCATTAGCTGCTTCAGATCATACTAGCTCAAATTCCCCCCAAAATTCCCCTAGTTTTTCATTCTTTATTGAGAGAGATAGTGAAAGGATTGAATCGGAAACTGGGATGAAGAGTTGGCGGGAGACATTGCAGAAAAGCCAGAGATGGCCACGGACCGTTTCCAGTGGGAAAAAAAACGAAGATGATGGTATGCGAACCTGCGGTGCTGCTTGGCCTGTGGCCTGGAGGATGCCCTCTCTAACCACTTTGCCACCACGCGCCCCCCACAAATGCAATTTCACAAATTAATGACACCAGCTCTGGCAGAAATCCACACAGGTGTCCCGCAGCGATCAATATTAGGACCATTGCAGTAACCTTGGAATGCCAATGATTTATGATATTGCATGCTGTCCTTTAAATGAACCCATTCATTCAAATAGGGTGAAGGAGCACACATGCTGCAAAGTGGTTGGTGGGGGGAATTAAACCAGAACAATCTATACGCATCGCACGGATTTCACACACATCTTGGGCTGGCGTAGTCAGGATCAAAAGTGAGGCACAAGACCTCCCACAGTGACGAGCTTAAAAAAAAAATCATCAACAACATTAATAATGTTAATAATCAATAAACTTTGCTGGATATTTATTAAAATACAATTAGACATTATTGATCACATATCACGACACGGATGTAGCACAGAGCTCTCCACACCTCTGCTCCTCTTTCAACTAAATCCTGGCTTGAGAGCTATCAAATGCACAGGTTCAAATGACACATCCCTGATTTGTGCAACGATTTGAAAACGAAAATATGATTTGTTGCTCGCCCCTGATTACCCCAGACCAAGATATGTGTGAAACATGGGCAACGAATAAATGAATAGATTGTTCTGGCTTGCCATGCCATATCATTAACACACTAACTAGGGGTGCAACAGATCACCGTTGATCCATGATCTGTTCGGACCAAGCCTAACGGTTCGGCACACGCCTGATCCGCTGACCAGTTTATGGAGGGAAGAAAAACTATTGGCTGTCTCTGCTGCCGGAAACTTGCGCTTTATGCAAGCAACGATTAAAGGGAGAGAGAAAGAGAGAGGGAGAGAGAAAGAAAGCGAGCGCAAGGAGTGAGCAGTTTCGCTTTCGTGTGCGCCAATGCTGGAGTTTTGTATGTGTGTGTGCGTGTATGTGTGTGATTTCTGCTTGATTGCAATAAATGACATAATATAAAATTATTTATGTTAAAAAACATTTATTTTCCCCATGCTCTGAAGTTGATTTAATATATTTAAATTCAACAGTGTTTAATAAACAAAAGACAAACTTATGTTCATTTTTGTCTTGTTTTTTTTGCGATGACCTGATCTGTGAGCTTTGATCCGAGGATCGGTCCAAACCGTGAATCTCTTGATCGGTTGCACCCCTAACACTAACCAATACTTATGAACAGCATACGTGAATGACTAAACAAATTCTTTGAATTAACTTTATTGTCAAATAACAACCTGCTAATGGTTAATACAATTTGTCACTGACCAATTTAATTACCGCTTATTGTCTACCTTGTGACTAATCGTTGTGGATGTAGAGTGCACGTGTGGATGAAAAATGCGGACCTGGATGCAGGCGCCGGTCTTCAGCTTGCACAGGCTGCAGATGAGGGACCACCGGCTGGGCGGGATGTGGGACACCTTGGTGATGGGCTCCATCCTCTCTGGACACGCAATGCTAACCTACGGCATGCAGAGGGCAGCGCACATCTTTAGCCTAGAAAGCCAGAAAAATGCCTGTGCTGGTGGCCCGATGAACCACACAGGCATTAGATTCACGTAGTTATCAAATAAAAGGTTTAAAACAATGAAAACCTAATCAATGTAAATATAGCTGTTTCATATACTTGCAGGCTGAAATGCTAATATCTACCAATAGGGGAGGGGGTGGGGTCGATATAAAAGAAAGTTTAAGTAGGTTTAAGGAATAGAAAAGTCATAATTGAGTGCCTTGGAAACTTGTGAGAGTTGCCCTTAATAGCTTTAAAACAAAAATGATATGTGACGGTGACTTGTCCTTCACTTAAATACTCACTGGTTTACAAAAAATATTTTTCTGTGGTTTTGGAAATTAGACAATAGATTTTAGGATGTCCTATGTAACAGTTTACTACTGTTGCTCATTGATTTTCACAAATGGAAAACTGCCACTATACTGCCGCCACAATTCTCAAAGGTAATAGGTGCCCCTGTTCATCTTTCATCTAATCTGTGAGCGCAGAGAGAAGAGCTTGTCGCACAAACCTCGGGGATCCACAGGGCACAGCTAACGTGTGCCCACTTGGTGCCCGCCCGCGTGGCCTTCATGGCCCCACCCTTTTTAGGACACAGGAGGCACTGAGGCTCCAGACCCAGCACACACGTCCGACACAGCCAGTTCCCCACCGGGACCTTGACGATACCATAGCAAGCCTGGGGAAGAGAACATGAGGTTAAAATCCAGATTGCTATCCCTGAAACGTCAATTTCAAATTTCCGAGATGAAGCAAGCACATGGTCAAATAAGACATTTATTTATTTCACAGAAATTTGGTTTAACACGTTGCGCATGTCCACATTATGGCCTAGAAACATGACCTACAAAACACTGTTGCATAATGATACATGATCTACGTGACCAACACGTGGAAAACAAATTGTACATTTTCCATCACTCAAAAATGTTTTTTAAATTTCAGATTTTGCAAATTGTGCCCCTTTTGGGAATGATCGTACAGAGACCTCACTCTTGGGCATGCAATTAATATATTTTTTTTAGATATGTAGTTTCATTAATTGTAATAAATATATCCAAACACATCAAAATGTCCGATTATTTACAATACAACCAGCAAAACCACAATGATTCATCGTGATTCCGTACTGAATCAGTTTCTACACCACAGATGTAGCGCCAATTATCCTACAAAAAATTTAAATCTGATTCGATGATTTTTATATTTGAAAAATCTCGTAACAAAAAAAAAAATCCTGATTTCGATTTCAAATGTATTTGTTTGCATAGCTATAATCCTAAAGTGTCTTCAGTGGGAGTGATGGGGGTCAGAAAGTCAATTCCTAACCTGGTGTACACATATGTTGCACTTGTCACAGAACACCATGTCGTTGCCCTCCTCGCTGTCGGGGGAGCGGCAGACGTCGCAGATGACGTCCTCATCGTATTCGATGCCCAGACCCTCGACCGTGTCGATGGCATGGCGCATGCTGCTGTGGCAGTGTCTCTCCAGAGCCTCCATGGTTCGCTCCACGGTCAGCTCGTCCACAATGCCCTCGCCTGGTCAGAAAGACAGTCAAATATTTAGTGTTGCACATAACCGAGGAGCCTGACTCATCCTACCTTTGGTTTCCTTTTAGAATTGCACTAAAGAGGGGCGCGCCGTGGCAGAGTGGTTATAGATCTTGCCCCCCCGGACCATAGGTTGAGCAGCACCACAGGTTCTATCTCCTCTCCGGCTTTTCTGCAACGTCTCCTCCCGACTTTTCATCATAGTTTCCGATTTAATCCTGTCACTATCTTTCAATAAAAGAATGAAATTAAATTAAACATAATTGCATCTGTTCACTGGCTTGTACTGCAGAAACACTTTAAAGCTGACATTTAACGAAATTCACGATCAAATCTGCCATTTTGTTAGAACATTTAAATATTATTTAATTATTAAGCTTATTTCCGAACGCTCTAGCCCAATTATTCTTAACCATTTTCACTTCAAGTATCCCTTTTCCCTGCCTAAAGTGACATCCTCATTTCAATTGTTCAGAGTCTAAATTGTATTAGATTCAAGGCAATTTTAGAATCACTGCACATTTTTTCAAATGATTTTATTGGTGCCAGTAGACAGTGAAAATACATTCAGACCTTCACAGATGTTCACTCTTTTAGAGGCTTTGCTAAGCCATTGAAATGCATAGCTTGAAAGAAAATATACAGAAAATACCAATCAGGCTAAAATGTGTATTTCTGTCCACTTCTAGCATATACAGGATGTTACAACAGTGGATCATACCCATGAGTCGCAGCTCACAGTTGAGTGCATGCAGCCAGTGCAAGTCGGTATCGTCCAGGTCGTAGCGACACATGTCGTCCGCGAGCCGGTTGATGTTGACGTAGCCGGTCTCCGTGGCCTCGGTGTTCCAGCATTGAAAGTACTTCTTGGGTCGGGTGTACAAAACCTCCCGGGACCGCTCACCAATAATCCTGGTCAACACAAAAGATGAAAAAAAATGGAATGATATAGCACAAGAAATAAGGATTTTAGTACAAAATATGACTTCTTGCACTAGCCACTTGACAGAGAAGGCATTAACAGCTTTGCTAAAGGTTTGTAAAGTTTACTTTATTTAGTCGCACATACAAACATGTACAGTGAAATTCATCCTCCGCATTTAACCCATCCCTGAGGAGCGGTGGGCAGCCGCATGCGCAGCGCCCGGGGACCAACTCCAGATTCTGAGCCAGTGCCTTGGCCAGTGGCACTGAAAGAGGCAGGTTAACTAGAACATGTTTGTGGTGGGGGCGGAAACCAGAGTCCCACGTTGACACAGGGAGAACATGTAAACTCCACACAGAAAGAACCTGTCCGGGTTGGGATTCGAACCCAGCACCGTCTAGCTGTGAGGCAGCAATGCTAACCACTGTGCTACCGTGCTGCCCTACTACCTACCTACTGCTTGTGTTAGAAAGAGTTCACGATTGCTTTTGATGTAGACAGTCTAAAATCTATTCTACTGTTTAGTCCATTTACCTGACCGAGGGTTGGGGGATGGTGTCGGGAAAGGCGGGCACCTGCACACCCTTTTCCCACTCTTGCCTCCAGGTGTCACTTAGCAGGTAGTAGTCCTCGGCAGAGATGTGGTGCGAGTCCGGCAGCTTCATGGCACTGATCAAGTCTTTGCGGAACACCTGAGCAGGAAAAGATAGGGCAGCACCCATTAGGGCAGTATCTGTATTTTTGGTGCTATAATAATAATAATAATAATAATAATAATAATAATATATCCTTTAAAAACCATTGTAGAAGAGGACTGATATACTGCCCTCTTGTGACTAGGCTTCTTATTAAATATCTATGGAAGACTTTTACCTTAGCGCACTAGAGAGCAGTAGGGACCTGGACTAAAAGTAAAAGGTAAAGGCACTTTATTGAGTCACATGTAGAGTGAAATTCATCCTCCGCATTTAACCCTGAGGAGGGGTGGGCAGCCGTGGTGCAGTGCCTGGGGGCCAACTCCAGATTCTCAGCCTATGCCTTGACTAAAGAAGTCCATTTGTCACTAGACTTCACTCAGCTTTACACTTAAGCCGTGAGTCCACTAAGAACTCCTAATAAATTAAATATTTCGCTTACAAGGGCACACAGCATAATGCGCGTGTCTCCACCGAATGGTCCGGACCCCCCAGCCCCCCCCCGCTGCGTGGGTGTCGCCGAACTTGTGGCCCCAATTCGTATTTAAATGTACACACCACTTGCACGCGAGAGAGAGGTGGAGAGAAAGAGAAAAAAAGACGCGGGCGCCAGCCAGACGAATTCACGAGCAGACGAAGAGAGTTTTTGGCCAGCCTTCGTGTACCCCTACCGGCACAACGCAACACCTCACTCCACTAGCCGCGCAGCAGCAGCAGCAGACCATAGACTTTACAAATAGTCTATGAGCACACCACACTAATCCCACAGAAAATGTTTTGTGCCATCCTGCACACAAACTCATGCACAACCTGGGATTACGTAGTCATGCTTACTGCAGAATTACCTGCACGTACAATTTTATAACAACCACGGCACCGTAACCTTATCGACAGCATTATGTACAACATTTACCACTTCCTCGTTCAGTTTGTTTTAAACGTTGTATGTTTTTGCACACTGGGGGTGAAATGATGAAATTAAAATAGGCAATCAAAATAAGAGGGCAATGAATGTGTTCGATTCTTTGTTGACTCGCACGTCTCCGCGGTTAAATGCACAAGACCAAAGCCGTCTAAACTATTAAAACAAACAGCTGGGGTGTCGCTCAATCCACAAAACGGGGATTAATCCATCTCCGCGTATCATCGAGGTATATCCATCCATCACATGATTAAAATGCTGTTGTTTAGTTCGCCGAGAAGTTCGCCCCGTCCTCCGCTAGCCAAAACAAGAGTACAGCTGTGTGTAGAGTCGACACTCACACCAGACTTTCACCCCGAACGAGCGTGTATAGATGTGTATAGAGTCGACACTGACGCCGGACGTTCACCCCGGACAAGCAAGAGGTTCCCCCCACTGCCTCGACAACACGGCGTCATAAGACTAATAATAATTACACGGCATTATAATAATAATATTAATAAATTATTATGCGGTCAACAAGTAACCAAGCTTGGCCTCTTGTTAACCGCATCCAGACAAGTGCTCCTCCACGCGCGGGCGCACCATTATTATTATAACGATGAAACAATAACTAAAACTATTATTATTGTTAGTTCTATACACAGTATGAGTGTATCAGGTTATTCCACACAATTAAAAAAAATATATATAAATATTTTTTGGCACAATTTTAAAAAATATATACATATTTTTTTTTATTTTTTTTAAATATCGGCCGATATATCGGTTATCGGTCGTGCTTATTTCTCGATATCGTATCGGCCCCCAAAATTCAACATCGGTCGGGCCCTAGTCTTGAATATACATTATTTCCAATACCAGTCTCCATTCCCAATGTCATGGCCCCGCCAATTCTCCAACCTCTGTTATAAGTTGGTATGGAAGAGTAGGCGTACATTTAACATTTCAGAAAATGGCAATATGTGGAGATGGCAATATGTGGAGATGGCGAAACAGCAAAAAGTTTATATTGCAAACTTTTAGTAATAAATAGTTTAATAATCATAATAGTTAACGCTAATAAGCGTTTCAATTTTAAATTAAAAATAAACCGATTAATCGTCAGTAAAAATGGCTGATTAATCGATTATCAAAATAATCGTAAGTTGCAGCCCTAATAATAATAATAATAATAATAGTAATAATAATTTGGGCATAGATTAATTTTTTAAATCTAGATTAATTTCATTTTTTAAAAATGTTTTTCCCCCGCCCATTCAGGCTGTATTATTAGGGTTAGCAGAAACACTTGAAGATGGGGAGCAGACATGCAGGAAATCTGACGGTAGAGAGCACAGCGCGCTCTCTATCTTTCTCGCGTTAACGTGCCCAGCACCAATATATATATATGTATGTGTGTGTGTGTGTGTGTGTTCATTGACATCTGTAAAACAATTTGTACACGTTTTTATCTGTGGAGAAAGCACCCAATGGATGGCTCCGTGTTGTAGCGGTTAAGACAGCCCCATACAGTGTTCAGCAATTAAATGCATTTTGTAATGACACAATCTTCCAAAATTCCTACTGAGACACACACACACACACACAACCGTCCCTGTTCACTGCAGTGAGTGAACTGAAGACGGGACGCGCACGGAATTAGTTAGTAGTAGTTTACCTCTGCCGGCTTCTTCTGGCTGCTGGCCGGCGTTTCCGGTTTGCTGCCATACTTGGAACAGAAGGACGTGGAGGGACCTGCGGATGTAGAACATGGGCTTTTAGTCAAGTTTATAGTCTCCGAAATCCTCAACCATCAAGCTTTTACAGAACCTAGTACCACGACCTTGAGGAACACATTTAACGAGAGGGTGAACGAGACGACTCGGGCACCGTATTTCGGATCCGATTTGGTTCCCGACCCGAGTTGGATCCTGACCCGATTTGGATGGCTGTTTCAGGGACCATACAACGGAACTCGCGAGTGAGCACGCAGCGGGCAGTGTGCACAGCCGTTGGGCTCACTTGCATTGACTCAATCGCTGACGTCCGAGTCTGTTCGCCAGGCGATTGCTGTATTGAATGGGTGCAGCAAAATGTTCAAAGCCATTTCATGGCGTGTAACGCACACATACCGGACAAATGGCTAAACGGATGCTTTCTTGTTATAGTTACATTCAAACACAATAAATAACACAATAAAAATGAAAGCTGTTGTTTTTCACAATGCACACATTGTAAAGTGTCTATTTGTGTATGGATATAATTGTATACAGAGATGTAGTAACTCTATTGTACCACTGGGCGGCGGCAATGTACATCCTTAACTTCAATTAAGCAACATTAATCCAATTTAGTGCGACGAAGATCCGCAATGTCAAGGGGGGATTTCAAAAGAGACGGACCTCAGAGTGCCCACTAGAGGCAAATATTGTAAAGCAGTCAAAAAGAAAGCCTTTTAAAACATGGTTTTTGATGTCACCTCAACTTTAAAATCAAGGTTGACGCTGGGTTCCACGAACAGACATCGAAACATGGAACAGACAAAACAAACAAGCAGAACCATGTCGCCATAGGATGGCGCCATGTTGCGTGACGCGATCGTGGCTTTAGTCTAATTGATAAGTGTCAAAAAGATATTTTTCATTTTGGCTGTTCTTCCTACTTCCTTCTCACCGTTAAAAATGTTGTCATTGTGAGTATGGTTACGTCAGTCAAATTGAAATGAGGACAGTCAAGTGATGCTTCTCTGTGTGTTCGGTCACAATTTTGTGCTGTACAAAAATCCTTTGTGTTGAGTAGATACAATTTTTAAAATTGCTCAGAGCCATAGCTAATAGCCCCCACCTTAATATGAAGCTAATGAAACGTTAGTGTGGCCTGCAAGTTTGATATTATAGAACCCCATTGTTAGCCGCCATGTAAAACAATGTTTGATATTTTGGTTTCCTACTGTGTGCCATACTGAGGCCAACAACTTTGTGGGTTGGATATTAAGGGTGTGACAAAATCTCGATACTAAGATATATCGCGATATTTCGTCTTGCGGTACGTTATCGATATGCTGAGGCCAAATATCGATACTTAAACAATAAACATACAGCCGTTCTAAACATATTCTCTCACAAAAACCCGCTACAGATTTAATCTACAGAGTCACTACTTCAAGACCCCACATGAAGGCGCTCATCATGAATTAGAGTGATGTCCACGCAGTCAGTGAAAAAAAGAATAAGAAGAGGGAGAGACACGACACACACAGGGGAATGGCACAGACCAAAGCCGGTGAAAGATGCACCGGCCCGGACCACGGGTGGTGCGTCGGGTCGGGAGGTCCGGCTCTGACTCGTCGCTGCCCGGCGTCTTGGCCCCCGCGCCTCGCCCCTTCGTCCCACTCGGCCGCGGACCGGGCTTCGGCCCGGACCCCGGGTGGTGCGTCGGGTCCCGGCCGGTGTGTCGCGCCGCCGGGCAAACTCCAAGTGGAGAGAGCTAAAGCGTCCGGCCTCAGAGTCGCACGTCGCGGTCCCGACAAGTCCGCGAGTGATATCGGTGCGCGGAGCGCCCCTGGCCATCCTCGGTCACCCGCGAGCCGAGCGGGACCCTGGCTCTGGTGTCGTGGCGTCGTGGCGTCGACTCTGAGCGCGAACCGGTGCTCCCCGTCTCTCTCTGCGCAACGAGAACTTAACCCGCCGCTTCGCGAGGCTCGGCTCGCCCCGCGTCGCGGCAGCTCTCGGGTACCCAGGCCAAACCTTGTCAGGGGGGACTTGCTCCGCCCTGCGGGGGGTTTAAAGATCCTCCTGTAATACGGAGGAGGTCGCCCGAAGAGTGTACACCCAAATAAACCTTGTCATGAACATCGTCAACTCCCGTCAAAACCATACAACTCTTAGCGGTGGATCACTCGGCTCGTGCGTCGATGAAGAACGCAGCTAGCTGC
>OMKY01209447.1:0-13872 GCA_900302395.1 Bregmaceros cantori | reverse complement strand
CTCACTTATATTGCACTCAACAGCAACGGCCGAGATTTCGGACACTAGAGTCGGTGCTGTTGAAAATGATTGTAAAATTATAAAAAATATAATTATAAAACTCAAAAATCATCACAAAAAGTCAAAAGCACTTACATTTATGATAATTTGCCCGCAGCGCCATTTTTGTGATGTTTAGGTTATTTTTAAAACATCTTGCAATGTATTATGGGTTATATAGCTCTGTCTAGGGTACATCCGATGCTCACTACTTTTTGCGGTGCATTGTGGGATACTTTCAGTGCACTATATAGGGTACATGGACAATTCGGACACCCCTACAAAATGGCATGCACCCCATATAGTGCACTATATGTGGGATAGGAAGCGATTTTGGACACAGCCAATGTCATGCCGAAAAATGAAGGAGGAATTCAAATCTGAAGTTATTACGCCATGATTTTACCGGCCCGGCCCACTTGGGAATAGATTTCTGTCGATGCAGCCCGTGGGCTAACACCCATGGTTTAATCAGTTCCGATATGCTTTGGAAGGATGGAGAGATGTGTCTAAAACAATGCCTTTACATACCTGGGCACGCGAGCCTGTGGAGGCCTAAAGGGGGTAACAACACAGAAGACACAACCTTATTTGCTTATTGAATACATATTAAAATGTTATTAACAAATTACAAGTCACTTCTGAAAAACTTTGTAAAACCAAGTCATGCGATTAGAGGCTGTTTGCCTGTAGGAATATGTGGTATAAAGTATATGTCAATTAATTATATTCTCCTACATGAAAACTTACAGTTACTACATTCTTGGTTAAGCTCAAAAAAAGATCAGCATAAAACAGCCATTTTCCTTTATATAGTAGCGGTTTTCTTTTAATTCAGTTAACTTAATTATTATTTAATTGACGTCTTGATCTGTGTCATTATATTGCATTATTGGTGTGGGTGTTGTATTTCTGTGCATGTTAGAGCTGGGCGGTATGGCCTAAAAATTGACATCAAGGTATACCATGTAATTCGCCTCAGTATCATCGGTATTTCTTACGGAATGTGTGTAATTCTTTTTTTCATATATTTACAGCATGACATATGCCTTAGCGAGTGATGAGTGGAGATCCATTTACATCTGGTGACGAAAGTTGCCATTATCAATAAAAGCGTACCAAAAAGGTAGAGCTGCAACCAATTAATCCATGATAACCGATTATCAAATTAGTAGACGATTATTTCAATAATCGATTAATCGGCAGCGATTAATCGTTTACTTGTTTGGCCCATTTTCCCCTCAAATGTGTTGAATATATGTTGTTAGTTGGCATTCCCAGCGCCATCGCCCCGCCCATTCCTTTGGATACCGAATACTGTTGTAAAAAAGTTTGCAATATTAATATTGCAAACCGATGAATCGATGAATCGATTAATCGTCAGTAAAAATGTCAGATTGATTGATGATCAAAATGAACATAAATTGCAGACCTACAAAGAATCGTCCCTCATTAGTCAATTGGTTTTTACATTCATCTATATGAAAAGTAGCCAAGCATCATGTACGTACAGGTCCCTCCTCCAGAGCAGCACGGCTCTGGAGGTTCTGTGGACGTACATCTGACGCGCCAGGTGATACGTTGGCCACGCTGGAGAGCTGCACAACGCTCTTACCAGCCAGCCGCTTGTCTGTGGAGCACATCGCAAAGTCATACTTTATTTGGAGCAGGAAAAATATGCATGTTCATTGTCTCGCGCTGCGATTAGGTCTGGACAAATTCAGAATCAACAAATCAGGCTTTGGGCTTCATATCCCCGCAAACAAACTTCATATACCACAAACTAAAAGTAATGATTATTTTTAGAAAAATCGTCATTGCAGAAGGGATGTGCACTTCACCTTTGTCCATTTAGTCCTGCCGCAAAACTCAGAAAGTGGCATGCAAATGAGATCAGACCAAGCAGACGCTGAACGAGCAGGCGGCCCCCGGATGGCCGCTCTGGGACACAACTTCCTGACACACACACACGCCCAGTGCGGGGAGAAGCACCCCGTAACCCTGCCTCAAAAACTTGCTCCAGCAGTCCGCTGATGTCACAATCCCATTCCTAAAAAACATCTATAATATTACTTCTATTTAATCCGGTTCTTGTGTTTGGCAGTCTGCACATGACAAAATCTTGTGGTTGGCACTTGGCAGTCAATGACTGGTGCACCTCAATCTATCAGAGCAGAGGCGCCACTATGTCTTAAGTTGTGGTTGTCATGGTTACCTGAGATCTCCTGGGGATTTTCAGACTTGTTAACCGCAGAGGTCTCAGATTTACAGCTGGCTGGTGGCCCCGAGGGGCACGGGTCAGGTGGGGGAGCAGAGTCAAGGTCGTGGCTCGGGATCCCCAGGGCGGGGTCGCGCGTGGCCATCTGGGAGTTGTCAGTCTGTCTCTGGCCAGGCCTCGACACTAACCCTGGGGACATGGACATATACAGGGACAACAGGGGAATCAATCCAGTGGGTTGTTTGTCTCTAGACATCATCTCGTATGAGCTGCCGTTTGTTCAGATAAGTCAAGTTCAAGTTTGTTCATTGCGTCTCTCAAGGGACAAATTAGTTTGCAGAAACAGCAAGATCAGACTGGGTTAATAAGGACATGACATATCATACAGCAAAATATGACTTTTTCAGCTTGCATATTTAAGTTATTTTTCTCTGCGTAAGCGCCATCTTTATTGAAAGTATTAGCCAAAAATTGTTGAAGAGATTGGGGTAGACATCGCAGAAAAGCAGATGAGGGAAGGAGAACTCGTGGCGCTGTGATCCTAAGCCACAGCGTCATTACCCATTATCCATTATGAGGAACCCTTATTTCACAAAGCACTATGCAAATGATTTCAAACGCCAGACGGCATTTGAAGAATGAATGGAAGTCAAAATATTTTTAACCAACAGTTACGTGGTATAATCTGCAAACATTGAAGCAGTGATTCCTGCATTAGCAATTTGTTGTTGAACTGTGATTTTAGTAAAAGAAACATGTATTTTAGGTGTCCGCGTTGGCCGAGTGGTTATGGACACCGCACCTAACGCGACCCCATTCATGTTAGTGGCGCTGTGTCTACTGCAGCGTCCGCAGTGTCTTGCGTTCGACTACGCTCGTCGACTTGTCTGCAATGTCTACCCCCGATCTCTTCAACCCAGTTTCCGACTAATCCTATCCAATAAAGATGAAAAAAATGGCGCTGACGCCGGAAAAAATAACTTGAAGAAAAAAAAGAAACATGAATTTATAATCCAGCCATGAGCATCATTGCCGAGCATTCAGCAGCGAGCAGTTGGGCTGACCAATCGGTGACCAGCAAGCGAATGCAACGGCTAGTGACATTTCTGGTAGGGCTGCAACAATTAGTCGATTAATCGATGACTAATCGATTATAGATTAATCGATGACTAATCGATTATAGAATAAAATCGGCAACAAATGTAATAACCGATAACCGCCAAGCAATTGAATTATTGTCATTTTGCCCGTTTTGTGATCAGTCAATCTTTGGCGATTATCAATTATTAAATTAGTTCCCGATTAATTTGTAATCGATTAGTCAGCGATTAATAGACAAATGCAGCCCTAATGGTGATAATGTGTGTAATTCCCACACTTTCTGACCCAGCAGTGATCTCCCGGCAAGCGGGATGCGGTAATTTCTAATAGCTAGAGCTGCAACCGATTAATTGATCGATGATAATCGATTATTGAAACAATCGCCAACTAATTTGATAATCGATTAAATCGGCAGCGATTAATCGGCAGCGATTAATCGTTTTATGGCCCATCTCTGCTCAAATGTGTTGAATATATGTTGTTACCAATGCAATTTTCCTAGTGTCAATGTCAAGGCTCTAATAAGTCCCTAATACAATAAAGACAACACATAAGCTTACGTGAAAGTCCAATATGTTATAATTTAGCCTGTACGAGTAGAATCTTTCATGCTATTACGATGAAATGGAAAACGTAATATTAACATTGCCAACTTTTAATAATGTTTCATAATCATAATTAATGCTAATAATGGTTCCGATTTTAAAAGGAAAAATTAACAGATCAATCGCCAGTAAAACTGTCCGATTAATCGATGATCAAAATGATCATTAGTTGCAGCCCTACTAATAAGGTGCCAGGAATAATAGGCATTTCCCACAAGGCACTCGACACACCCTAACAATACAAACATGTATAGAACACCCACCTGTGATGGGAATGAGGACCCAGGGGATCAGGTTTTCCTCCGCTTCCATCTCCTCTTCCATCTTCTCCTCCGCCTCCTCAGCCTCCTCAACCTCCTCAACCTCCCCAGCCTCCCCAGCCTCCGATCCAGGGCTGAAGTCTGCGTTTGTGTTCGCTCCACCACTCACTGGCTCCTATGCAAGAGCACACACATAGAATAGAAAAATTATTACAACATACGCTTTCTGCCAAAAACCTACGTGTGATGTCCAGCATCACTCATTGCTTCCCTGCAATGTCATTGATGTAGTAGTCCAAAAATAATGTTTTGCCATTCTTTTTCTCTTTATTGACAGGATTAGCCGGAAACAGGGAAGAGATTGAGGGTAGATCCGCTGACGATGTCTAGGGAATAGAACCCACGACTCGACGGGCACTATGGTCGTGGGGCGCAATGTGCATCGTCTTTAACCGTTGCGCCACCACGCTGCCCCGCTCATATTTTCTTTTACAAAATGTCTCAGTGTAATCCCATAGTTAACCAGTGATTATATAGCGTTACAATATTGATGATAACACTTTCTTATAGCATTAACCTATCTGTTAACTAATAATAACCTTATATTAGAGATGGGGGAGGGCTCTGCGGGACTCGGCTAATGGAACTTAAAAAGGCAATAGATGGTGAAGCTGATTAACAGCAAGATCTCCACTTACCGTGTTCTGCTGATTCTGGAGGTCCGTCTCAGATGGAGGGGTCAGCGAATCACGTGTTGAGTCTCTCGAACAGTCCGATGCGCTCTGTGTGGAGGTCCGCCGAGTTGCACTGAGACCTGAGGAATGAAACGCAAAAAAATCATTGAAAGCAGAAAACTAGAATTATGCAGTCGGCGCCGACTGCTAAAAGGATATCCCAGTACATGATTTCTGTAGGAATTGTGACATCACAGAGGCCTTGTAGAGTACAGACCTGACTGAACCAAGCCAAAGTATGGGCATCTTGAATTCCAAACAAAAATATGGCCATCTTGTTGGACTCCAAAATATCCCAGTCATACCTAGAGCATTAACACACTGAATCTGGGACAAATCCAGCCATCTGTTCAAGAGTCAACATCAAGGACCTGCCATGAACACTAGATCCCCTACACTCCAGGGGATATAAGTGCCAATCCATGCCAGCGATTAGAAATGGCATGGTTTTGATTCGTGAGCAAATAAAATTTTTAAGAAAACAAATTACAATGTTATGCCACACACTACAGTTAAAACCCTGTGGTGCAGTGGGCTAGACCGTTGCTCCAAGCCAGCCCCATTCATAGTCAGGTTGCAGTGGCTTAGAACACAGCACGCATAGTGTCGTGAGAATGCTTTCCCTCACGGTCATATACTGCATGTCCGTTCATCCCCGCACTCTCATCCCACTCTCACACAAACACTGTCAATAAAATGACAGCCGGAAAAATAACTTATAAATAACTTATAAAATCACAAACCAGCTTGATATGATTTGATTAATAGAACATTTGATGTAGGCTTAACAGTCCAAACAACATTGTCAAAAACAACATTTCACAACTCGGAGAATGAAATCAATAATTTGAGGCGAATGGCCAGAGAGAGTAAATCCTACTATGTATGGTTTTCGAAAATGACATTTCATGATTGTGGACAGCTGGTTTTAAGTACAGTATTGAGTATAAAACAGCATGTGTCATTTTGGTGAAATATTTATGAACAAGCCTAGTATACCTTATTTTCGGCACTATATAAGGCGCACCCCCGACGAGCAGTCTTTTGAAGAAAATTTTTAAATAACGGGTGCATGCACAAAACAGTGAACAAGATGTGGTGTGTGTGTTTAACAAGTAACGCTCAGTGCACGGGCCTTATACCACATAAAATCACTTTTAGGTCAGTAATCATAACCAGAAAAAAAATCCACATATAAGGCACACTGGAATATAAGGCACACCTCGTTATTTTATGAAAATTAATGCCTTTTAGGTGTGCTTTATAGTGCGGAAAATACGGTAACCCGGCTCCTAGACACTAATAAGCTGCAAAGGAGCTCACCTTTTAGGCTCTTTGACAACAATCCAAGGATCTTGGCCTTGGGTGGAAGTTTCTTCTGTTCCACCTCTTCATGTGGCACAGCACCTGAACTGTGGTCACCTATAAAGAAACCAGATTACTGTGTAACATTATCACTTCTAAATATGAATACTAATGCGGTAGCACTTCCATTAGCAGCATCATTAATCAGTCACTTGGACCATTGGAATCATCATCATCATCAGACCCGTAGTCCGGCTGACCATTGGGGCGCCACTGAAGACTTTGCATCCAGCTCTCTGCATCTCTGCCTCTGTCCTCGGCTATTCGCATGGCGTCGCTCAGCCTGCACCTTGTCCACTCTTGGATGTTATCTACCCATCGCTTTCTCCGGCTTCCTCTCCTCCTTCTCCCTAGCACTGCGCCTTGGCTTGAACGTGCCACGAGGTCATGAGGTCCTTGGGACCTCATGACATGTCCGTACCATTGTAGTTTCCAGTTTTTGACTGTGTATGCATCAACCTTTCTGTACACTTGTGACATGGACACGGCCAAACTAGAGAGAAGAATTCAGGCCATAGAGATGAGATGTTTCCGCAGGCTCCTCGGCATCTTGTCACCAACGAAGAAGTGAAAGCCAGAATATAAAACAAGCCATCGGACCACATCTACTAGCCACAGTCAAAACACGGAAACTAAAATGGTACCATTGGAATATTACATAGTATACATTTTGTATGGGAATTTTCCCAAAGAAATCTATAAAGTTGACCATCAGGCAGGCCCAAGGAAAGTAGTAATAGGAGTTAAACCATAGGAGTTAAACCATAACATATGGTAACCTAGTAGCCAATGTGGTGAAAGCAAAACTGCAAGTCCAAACTCATGCTAACACTCCAAAGAAACTTGGCCTAGCTTCATTCCATCCACCAATGACTTTGTGCATTTGTTCAATTGTGTTGTTCCAAGACAAGACAGTTCCAAATGAAACCAATGAAAACTAACAAACTTTTGACTGTTGCAAGCTTGGTTTCTGACCTGATGGGCCCTCTCCTTTCTCTTCTCCCAGTTCGTTGCCGTGACGCGATCTCTTGGCTGATAGGTCCGGGGCATCCTCCTGACTCTCCATTTTTCTCTTCGCCAACAGATCCACCGAATCCTGATGTGCCGCCACACGAGGGTCCTGTATGTATGTGCACACACACACACACACACACACACACACACACACACACACACAAACACAGGGTTGAAGGGGGAGGGGCATTGGAGCTCTGTATACTTTTTAATCTATTTCATATTAAAATATATAGGAATAGATCCATAAACTAAGCGTTGTATCTCCCTGTATAGGTCATCTTCTTTGTACTTCTGAGCAAACCAAAATCTGGGAGGACTAAAAAAACAGCCACTTTAGAAGTAAGGCAACTACAAAACAACCACAATGCATTTTAAATGGTCCACCATGACCCCCAACGCCAAATGCAAACATTAAAAAATGTTTTTTTTTATGTCACCATTACATCAAAAAATATTTTTCTTTAAAAATGTACCCCCTTGACATTGTACACCCTGCATGGCATCTTTTTTCACACCTTCCCCCTGACAGACATTTCAGAGCTCTGCTCGCAAAAACGACCACATTAAGAATAGCTACTTTCTAAACTGTCAGGAGCTTCAGCCCATGGTTGTGCCAAAGTGTGAGTGGAGGCAACTGCTGCGTGTTGTTGCAGTTCGTAAGCTTATAACAGTAGTCAAACTAGATGCCATTATGTTATATTACATATAGCCTACAGAAATGCACCAACAATCACGTGTTCCATGTGTCATTTCCAACAACTCTACAAAATTTCATCCAGATGTGTGCACAACTTTTTCAGTTATCCTGCAGACAAACCAACGCAACCGAAAGCATAACCTGCTCGGCCGCAGCCGGTGCCGGTAATTTTGACACTATACATTATTGATTGTCATTGGCAGTTGGTTTTCATTTTACCAAGACACACCAACCTTGGGTGGGGCAGTGGTGAGCAGCTTGGGGGCCGCCTCCAACTCCGACTTCTTGGACCCTGACCCCTCCTTCAGGGGTGATGGGGGAATTGGCCCCTCCTTGGGGGGTGGGTGGAGCTGCAGCATGCGGTGTGCGTTGCTGAGACGCAGCTGGTAGGAGGTGGGAAACAACAGGTAGACGCGCAGGTAGGCCTCTAGTTTGCTGCGGTTCTTTGGTGCTTGCAGCAGTGCGGTGCGTCCATCCCACTTGCTGCTGTACCGCGGCAACGGAGCAGCCTTCACCTAAATCAATAAAAAAATGTTAGCCATATAATAGTCTAAAGAGTATACCAATAGCAAAATAATATCATACTTGATTCGTCAACTAATCAAGAACGGTAATTGGTAAATAAATTAACAAATAAATGAATAGTTACCCTTAACCCTCTACAGTACATTTGATATTGATTTGATATTAAAAAGGACACGGGGGTCGGCGTTGGCCGAGTGGTTATGGATACCTAACGTGACCCCATTCATGTTAGTGGCGCTGTGTCTACCGCAGCGTCTGTAGTGTCGTGAGTTCGACTACGCATCACCCAGGTCACAAGCCGTGCAGCGCCGCCGGTTCAAATACAGTCTTTTCCGACATTTCTGCAATGTCTCCCCCGACTCACTACCTCTCTCAATAAAAAATAAAGAAAAGATAACTTGAAAAAAAAAATGTTTCTGGAAGTTTGAAGTCAGAAAAGCCACTCAAGGACAGTACCGTGCCGTCTTTCCTCCCAGCGAGGTACTCTAGAGTCTGCGTTTCCACCGAAACAGCCAGCTCGGTCAGAGGACCTCCCCGGACCTTGCCCAGAGCATGGTGAATGGCTGGAACCAGGTGGCGCAGTCTGGGATGTGGCCCAGGTGTGTTCGGAGGGGCCGCTTCGGCAACACATGCTAATTTTGACATAAAAGAGTGTAAACATATTACAATACACCACAATAAAAACAAAATGTTTTGGATAGGGGTGCAACAATTAGTAGATTAATCGATGACGATGATAATAGATTATGAAATTAATCGACACCGAATGCAATAATCGATAATCGCAAAGGAATTGAATCATTGTTATGGTCACAGTTTTTTGCTGACACCACCACCTATTGGTCTACAAAAATTACATAATAATTTCTGAAAATTTAAAATAGTATTATTCAACATTATAGATAAAAAAGATGAATATGAAGGAAAACATCAAAATATGTATGTAGAAATTCATTGTAATGGAGTAAGTAACTACGTTTTTATACATTAGTTGGCTAACACCTGCCGATTGGTCGATTAATTGTTTCAATAATCGACAGCTAAACAACTACTGAAATAATAGTTGCAGCACTAGTTTTAGATTTGGTGTTCTCAATGGGGGTGGAAATAACTTACAGCTCACATCTCTGGACTCTGGGAAGACAAACATGGCTTGAAGACATCTCTTTGTTTGGGGAGGTTTTTCTGGATGTTAAAAAAAAAAACATGCATTACATCTCAATGATCAACGCCTGATTCTTTACTGGGTCGGCTTTTACAATGTGCCAATCCCACCAGCAGAGGCCAGCTACAAAAAGTCTTAACTTTATGTATAGACAAGTTTTTGGTTTACTTCCTTACTACCCCAGTCTATGCTCGCCACTTCCGGTGCCATTCATTTCGACAATGACCTTTCAACAGGTCTAATCGGCGGGAGAATACACCTGCCACGTTAGCATAGCCCTATTCCATGGAAACTGAAAAATTGCCATCTTTGCGCTTGCGCGAGAAGATGCTGTAGGGACTGTGCACCCGTGGAGGTCCCTACCCCGGCGAGGCCGAACCAGCGCATCATCCATGCATCGCACATCACACATTGCTAGATGTTCCAGCGATGTGCGATGCCTGGACGATGCGTTGGTTCTGGCTCGCCAGGCTAGGAGCCCCCTGTATTATTGACCCCACCGGGTCATACAGGGGTCACAGGTGACTTTTTTTGGATAAACACTCGCTAAACACTTTGCATGCATGAGGGGGGAATATTCTGTGGGAATGAAATAGAACTTAATTTGTCACTTCCTCTGAAAGTCCATACCGGAGGCGGAAGTCATCTGCTCACTGGACAACATGATGAGGAACCCACAATCTTTTAGAAGCCACACCAAGACCTGCAAACAACGCACAACACACAATTTAAACACAGATTCATGCACGTCACATACAAATGAAATCCCAATTTTTGTCTGAGATCTTGATTACAAGAGAAGATCAGTCAGTTCAAACATTTTCTAGATTTATTTCAGACATTTTCAAAACGTTTTTGTAGTACAGAAACTTAACCGATTTATATTGCTGCTAAAATTGACATATGAAAATTGACACAACAATGGTGTACTGCAATTATCTGAAAGCAAAATCCCATTTCAGTTGAAAAATAATTTAGATTAATCAGATTTCATTTCAAAATCGCTGTACAACCCAGGGCTGCACATACTGATTATTTTGACAATCAATTAATTAGCAATTTTTACAGACGATGAATGCGTTTTCATTCAGATTTCAAAGAAAAATATATTAACCTTAAACATTCTATTATTACAAACGTTTTGATGTCTCACCTAGGGCTTGAAAATAAAATTCATTTTTACCGAACAGTTCTGGCAGGCCTATGTTCAACGTTTTCACTCTGAGAACTGTTCCGCCACTACTGCATTCCTGGTTCGGAATGCAACAATTTTGTTCTTAAAGTTCCTTATTGTGTGAAATGTTGAGTTAAGAAATAGTTTATACAAAATATATTTGGTGGACTTTCAAACTTCAGTGCAACTGTATTAACGCCATTACATTTGCTTCCTCGTCTGTCCACAAGATTGAGCCCCAGATGCATGGGGCTTGACGACTGACAGTGAAAGTGGTGGGAAGAAGTCTTCCAGACATAAAATTTGGTAAAATACATAGAGAAGGAAAAAAAAAAACATTTTATCCGGTTTTGAGGATTTCATAACGTTCAGTTTCTGTTCCGGAACAGTTGAAGAAATCTTTGTTTTTGTTTCCGTTTCCGCTCCTCGTAAAATTTGGTAATATTACATTCGTTTTCGTTCCTTGAACCGGTTCGGAGCCCTGGTCTCCCCATCACCAATCATTGCAGATAAATGAAGTTGCTGTGGGTCTGAACAGTGTTCAGTATCCAAGAGAATGTAGTGGTTGACTGTTTGGGTCGGGGGTTGAGAGGACACATATTAAAACATATGAGCAGAGGACGGGCCAAACATTGAATCAAGTCCGCTTAATCGATTAGAGTTGGCAGCTAGCAATCGATTATTCGGTAGCAGCTCTACGCACCACTTTCTTTTCCTCCAACTGCTGTAGCAGTTGACTGTCATCACCATCCTGCACGGAGAACTCCAGGAGACAGCAGTGCCTCCCATCCCTCGTCACTGTAGACAAGCACAAAGAGGGATTCAACTGGAGGATGCCAGCCCAAAACATGGAGCAGAAGCAGGCCGACATTCACACAATCATGTCAGTAAACCCAGAAGACTGTTTTTTTTTTTCAATTACGTGACTCCTAACATATTAACAGCATTCCTAATCAATGCCACTATATTCTCCAGCGTCGTCAAGCAAAATACAATCGTGGCTTACTTTGTTGTTGTTGCATTAGATAATATATTGAAAGTACAGCGATGGTTTGACATAAGCGCAATAGATAGGGGGGCCAACAATTTGCCTCCCATTGGTCAACAGAACAGAGAGTTTACCCGCAAAATACAGGCAGCTGGCATTTTGTCGCATCGGGTGAAACACACTTATTGTGCCTGTATATTTCCCTATGTAAAGTGATCGTAGTTGACAAAAGTGGATGAATTTGTCACACAAAACGCATGTTTCAAAATCAGATTACTACAGCCCGCTTTGTGACAAATTACACATCATCCACCCCCGTTTGCCCATGGTTTTACATAAGTATTGATGAAATATGGTCAAAATCCGACTTCAAGTTACTCACCGATGTGGTCACATATTCTTCTGTACCAATGGGATGGCTGCTTCAACTGGTAATTCCAACTTGAATGAGTGAATGGAACCAGTTGCGCCGATTATTGAATCAGGCGTTTGTGAGGCATAGATCTGCACGAGAGCTTTTGGGTGTGGAATAGCACAGTGCAAGGTGGGTGCTGCCACCGAATAGTCATGTTGAAAAATGGTCAAAGACACGGCAAAATAAATGGCACCGGAAGTGGCGTTCAGAGTAGAAACTTAACCGTAAATACCCGCCAACCTCGTCTATAACAGCTGAGCTGCACGCCTACTCTTTGTGGGCCAAACTTCAGTAACGCATTCTAAGGATTTGCAGTACAAACATTTTAATTGAAAACATTTGATTAAATATCCATAGAATATTGCATCAACACTGAACATTACACACCTTCATGGCTGCCAGCGTAGATGCTTAAGCAGAACAGTGAAGAGGGGAGGAGTTTGGTCACATGGTCCATCGGCATCATCCATTCAACCTGCAACTTATCTGACCTGGACACACCAAGTTTCAATTTACTGTGAGTGACATCTAGCCTGGCGAGCCGAAACAAATGCATCGTCCACGCATTGCACATCGCTAGACATTGCATTGGGTCTGGGAAAATCAGGCAAGCCGCCGGCCCGCATAGGTGCGACCAATCAGCGCGGACGTGGGCGGAGCTGGTATGGGTGATGCAAGACATGGGCGGAGTTTGGTATAGACGACGCGAGACGTGGGCAGAGTTTGGTATAGATATCGCAGTTTGCTTGTCACGCCGCTTGTCCCACCTACTACGCTGTGATTGGATAACATGATTTCATTGACACTTTTGACACGTTTTTCGACCCTGGTTTTACCAGACCCAATGATCGTTCTAATTGGGCAGGATGCTTGGACGATTTGTTGGTTCTGGCTAAGTGACATCATATTAACAATAGTTAATTGTTAGTGTATATTGATTGTTATTTTTTTTCCATTGTTATTTTATTATTGATTTTTCCGCACATTCAGACGTAAGGAGTTGTTTTTTCCAAAGGCTGCCCAGTCTAGCGCTATTGTATATTTTACGGCTGCGGATCCGTCATTCGAGGCTGACGATTTGTAAATACAGTGGAATCCGCTTATAGTGATCACGTTTGTCCCGAGCCAATTTGATCACAATAAGCGGTTGATTACTAAAACCGAAGTTACCATTATTTTACTTATTTTTATCCAGAATATCATCTAAATGCCCTTTGTATGTTTTTTCAACGAGAAAAATGAGATGAAACGGATATAACTGCCACATTTACTGAATTTTATTACAGTACTGTATCATCCCGCGGACGGTGTGAGGCCGGTGTCGGCCCTCGCCGCGCCGGGGCGCGGTCTTCCCGGAGTCGGGTTGCTTGGGAATGCAGCCCAAAGTGGGTGGTAAACTCCATCTAAGGCTAAATACTGGCACGAGACCGATAGTAGACAAGGACCGTAAGGGAAAGTTGAAAAGAACTTTGAAGAGAGAGTTCAGCGTGAAACCGTTAAGATGGGGTCCGCGCAGTCTGCCCGGGGGACTCAACTCGGCGGACGCGGCCGGACGGCGCGCGGGCGGGC
>OMKY01209444.1:0-16982 GCA_900302395.1 Bregmaceros cantori | reverse complement strand
GCGACGGGGAAGTAGATCGGAGCAGGGAGACGGACGGACAGGCAACCAGGCAGGTAAGTGGACCGAGGTAAGGTCGGGCGTGCTCAGGGCTGGGACAGGAAACGTCGACTGACGATCCGACAAGGAGTGGCGGAAGCAGAGCGTCTTTTATAGGCTGGCGGGTGATCGGGAATAGGAAGCAGGTGTAGAGTTGGGGCTGGTGCACACCGGGAGCGTGGCGCGCGAACACCACACGCAGCGAGTCATGACAGGAACTACCAACATCTCCACCTCTGGATCCGGCTCATCGGTCTCGGACCAAACCCCGGAGATGAGTACTCCTTCTAAGACTCTGTAGTTTATTACGAACATTTATTTCGTCGTGTTCAGAGACTCTTATTGCCTGTACACTGTTGCTTTTGTTTACCTTTTGCACACTGTGTGCTACAAGTGTTTTGTGTTTGGTTCCTGTGTTGCTGAAACAAACGGATGACGGCAGGGTTGCCATTCAGTCATCCAAACCTTTATTGCATTCTTGACTGAGTCCATAATTCTTTATTCTTGCTGTACGAATCATAACAGATCTAACATTAAACTGCATGCATGCCCCACTACTCACCAAGACGGAATCCTGCAGATGGGACACATTTCCTGCCAAATCTATCTGGTGTGTTCCAATGTTTTTGGATCATTGTTGAACTGTGTTCCTGCGTATTTTGCATGGTGCGTCTGTCTCGCGCTCTCTTCATGCTATGAATAATGCAAAATTGTTCTCTACACCCCCCAAATAGCTCTTCCTTCACCCCTTCAAAGACGTTTGCCCTTTGGATGTCACAGTAAATATAACGCAGCATATTATTCCCTGGACCTTTGTGTGTGAATTTACAGTGATGTATATAGCAAGCTTTTCTATGTGCCAATGGGCAGCTGAACACACCACGAATAACCCCACGAATTTTGAGATGCTGCTCTCCACAGTAGACATTTTTCTATGCATGCTTGGTCTTTCTGCCTGTTGTTTGTCACATGTTTGTGGTTTTCCATTTTCTTTCTTCCTATAGACGGGTTTACGTGTGAAACACCGGTGGGGGTAATTGTGTCCCGCCGTTCTTAAGGTTCTGGTGCCTTATTGTTGCCTATGTCAACGCGGGTAGTGGACCGAGGTCTGAGCACGCAAAACACACAAAATGCACGCCAGTTCAAAATCCGACCACTAAATGTCGCTCTGTGACCAGTTACACATCACACCCCTCGCTCCGATCATAATTTTGTATAAATATTGTGTGGTCACATGTTCTTCTTGACCAATAGGCTGGCTGCTTCTTCTAGTATTTCCAAAAGGAATGAGAAAATGGAATGAGTTGCACTGATTATTAAATCATGCATTTGTGGGTCACAGATCCGCACGAGAGCATTTTGGTGTGGAATAGCACACTGAAAGTTACCACCATCCGTTTTAAATAACCCTGTAGGTGTGTGTTCCCACCATATAGACATGTTTAAAAAAAAAAAGCCAAATACACGGTAAGTAAATGACACCGGAAGTGACGTTTCTTGAATCGTCGCATCTGAATGACTCCAGAACCAGGGCTTGAAAACAACATTATTTAAAATTAAAATTATAACATTCCATTCTGAACGGTTCAGCCAGGCCTATCTTTAACGTTTTCGTTCTCGGAATCGTTCCGCCACCAAAATATTGGTCCTGAACCGATTCGGAGCGCAAAAATTTTATTCGTTCTTAAAGTTCCTAATTTTGTGAAATATTACGTTTTTTTATATAGTTTATACAAAATATATTTGGTGGACTTTCAAACTTCAGTGAAAATGTATTAACGTGAAAACCGGCTTTAAAACGCCATTACATTCTTCCTGCTCTGTCTACAAGATGGAGCCCCAGATGCATGGGGCTTTGATGACTGACAGTGAAAGTGGACGGAAATAGTCTCCCAGACATAGGATTTGTTGAAATATATACGAGTACGAAAAAAAAGTTTTTAACCGGTTTTGTGGATTTCATAATGTTCCGTTTCTGTTCCAGAACAGTTGAAGAAATCTTTTCTCGTTTCTGTTTCCGCTCCTCGTAAAATTCAGTAAATTTCCCTTTGTCTTCGGTTTTCATTTTTGTTCCTTAAACCAGTTCTGTGCCCTGTCCAGAACTACATCGTGGGATCATGTTTGCATACAAACGGAACTAATGAATGAATGAATGAATGCTGCCACAATACGTCAATATTAACTGTCTCCCAACATTGAATTGGTCGTTCTGTGGAGACTGGAGAGACTAGGTGAGGGTTGCTAGCACAATTTTCAGCCTGGTCTACCGCGCAAGATGTTGTGTGATGCCACTCACATTCCAAATAAAACACTTACTTGTTTTTCAATATTAATATTTTGACATTATGTATTGTGAATAGACGAGTTTGGCGGGTAGTTCCAGTAAAAATTCTACCTGATGACTTCTGGTGCCGTCAACTCGCTGTGTTCCGCCTTGTCTATTTAGTGGGAGCACCTACTGCGTTATTTAAAAAGGATGGTAACACTGTGCACAGTACATCCAAATATTTTAGTGCATATCTGTGCCCCACAAAGGCATGATTCAACTATAAGCACTCAGAAATTGCAAACCTATGCCATAGTGGTACAAAAACATAGTACTTTTAGTGCTAGCAGTATGTGTGGCAACTCATTATCAATGCAACTGTTCGTGTGATTGACACCACCGGTGAACATGCCAACTACATTTCCCAGCGGCCCCTGATCCGGAGGTCTAGTCACGTGACCGCACCGTCTATCGTAACTTGGTGATTACGTATGATTATGTTACTTATAGTCTACAGAAATGCACCAAAATTTAATCGCTTCTTTCTTTTGTCATTTCCAACAACTCTGCAAAATTTCGAGGGGACAAACCAGCGCGGCTAAAAACATAACCTGCTATGCCCCGGCGCAGGTAATAATCTGCACAACCCATTCCATTTACTAATTTTTTTGTCGGACGTATGAGTGAATGCAGCCATCACATTTGTCCAGAAGAACATGCGATCTCACCAGTCAAGTTCAAGTCATATTTTTTCTGTATTTCATCAACATTTATGCAAAATAGTGAGGGTGGATAATGGGTAACTGGTTACAGAGTCAGCTGTAGTAAGCAGATTTTGAAATAGTCAAATTCAGCCACTCCAATCCGTAATGATGACTTAAAGACACCAGAAGTGTCTTTACAAACGATGGGACAAAATGTCCCTGTGTTTTTAGCACATAAACAGAGTTACAGACAAAGAGTTACAGAGCAGAAAATCATCATTTATCATTATTTTCTTTCTACATTAAAATAAACATAATCAATGTAAATGTAGTCATGTTGTGTATTTGCAGGCTGTAGTGTAAATATATTGTTTTGGCTGAAGATTTACTTAAGACACTCCCACGATCTACCAGTAGATTGCGATCTATCTAATGTTCGCCGCTGAACTAGATTGATTGCAGATTGCATTCATCTGCAGATGAATTGAATGGTGAAGAGGTTCTCTGATAAATATTAAATCCACACACATGTAGTCAGAGAACAGGGCAGATATCCTGTCTCCTTCATTATGAAGCAAGAAACAGAGGAACAGTCACACATACAATGACATATGTTCTGGTGGAAATTAGGTCATAATGAGTCATAGGGTTGCCTAGACCCATCTAGTAATGTTTGTGAGAGGATTCAATATTGTGGGCACCACACTGGGCATTAGACGAGGACCTTTTACATCTAGTATGCAATAGATATATTATCCTACTCGGATAATAACTAGTTGTTGCTTTGTTACCTGCGCCGGCTGCGACGAGCAGGTTATGTTTTCGGTCGCGTTGGTTTGTTTGTCTGTCAACAGCATAACTGAAAAAAGTTGTGCTCGATTAAATTTTGTAGAGTTGTCTGTCAACAGCATAACTGAAAAAGTTGTGCTCGATTAAATTTTGTAGAGTTGTTGAAAATGTCACACGGAACAAGTGATTTCATTTTGGTGCATTTCTGTAGCCTATAAGTAACTAGCCTGGCGAGCCAGATGCAACACATCTTCCACGCATTGCACACCACTAGATGCTTGCATTGGGTCTGGGAAAATCAGGCTCACCGTTGGTAGGAAATCAATCGACCAATCAGCGCGGACGTGGGGGGAGCTAGTACCGGTGGAGTGAAGTTTGGTCGACATGGGTGAAGTTTGGTTGTCACGCCTCCACGGCGCTTGTCCCACCTACTGTGCTGTGACTGGAAAACACAATTTCATTGACACGTTGTTGTTGTTTTTTTTTACGTTTTCCGACCCTGGTTTTACCAGACCCAATTCAAGCATCTAGCGATGTGCGATGCGTGGACGATGCATTGGCTCTGGCTCGCCAGGCTAATAAGTAACATAACCATACTTTATTATTATTACCAATAAGATAATGTGTGCCGTCTTCGCTGCGGTGTCCGCGATAATGGGCGGTAGTGGCCGTAGCAATGGGGCAGTTGGGCAGTCGGCGGATTTTACATCCAAGCAACTTGTTCGGTTGGATAATAATTGCAGTTGCAACCTAATAATGCCATTATTTTGTCAATGTATTATTTTGATCTATTTTAGCCCCAAACGTGGTTATTCCAAATTGTTGGCATATTCTAACCTTCTAAAATCGTTTTTATTTATTTATATACAAAAAATAAATCACATTTATGAAAATTTCATACACAAATGGTGTCGCCTCAACACTTGCATAGTTAAATAAATTGCATTTTGCTCCGATTTGTGTCTGTCTATGCCTCAGGCGACAGTATCTGGGAAAAGGATTAAGGATACAGGCTATCCAGTCACAGCTAATAAACGTTTTTACTACTGAACAGACAACATATATTGTGATATTTTGGCATCAGTGACCCCATGGCCTTGGCGCAGGTTTGCACTCTCTGAGTGTTTCTAGTTTGATTTAGGTTCGGGGAAAACGATTGCAGAGACGTGCGCCATGTCAAGCAGCAAGCCTTTGCTTCCCTCTAGTGGTCATTTTCACGAGCTCCTCGCACATGATTGACCGGTGATGGTCAGTGCAGGGTTCCAAGCACCAATGTATTGTGTTTCCCCTTTCCAATGAAACCGATTGTAGCCAAGATATTAACTTTCGGATTGCTTTATTGATTATTTGGATTATTTTGGATGGTTGTCACAGCAAGAGATTGAGGTTACAGTGAAGTTACTTTGATTTTAGCCCTTTTTCAGTAAATAGAAATCGAACAAATTACCATTTTCTTACCCAAATCACTTTATTTAATATTATTTACTTTTTTTAAGTTATTTTTTCCGGTGTCAGGACCATTTTTTCATCTTTATTGGATAGGATTAGTCGGAAACTGGGTTGAAGAGATCGGGGATAGACATTGCAGACAAGTCGACGAGCGGAGTCGAACTCGCGACACTGCGGACGCTGCGGTAGACACAGCGTCACTAACATGAATGGGGTCGCGTTAGGTGCGCCGTCCATAACCACTTTGCCAACGCGGACCCTGTCCATAACCACTTGGCCAAATATTATTTACTTTAACATTGCATAGCACTCCTATTTGGTGAATTATGTATACATCTTTATTCGCCATATTACACACTAGTGACTGTGAGTAATCGAACTCAATTACTTTTAAGAGCAGCAATGAGTAATCAGCAATCCGTATCACCTATAGAATCATTCTATCAATGCCTCCCTACCTCCCTCCCTCGTAATGGCCAGTTAGACTTTCTGCTGATGTGTAGCAGTCAATAGAGGTTGGACATGATTGGCTCATTCACATTTGGCTTTAGCAGAGTGTCATTCAATTCAATTCAAATTTATTGTCATTTTACATTAAAAGCGATGCAAAACGAGATTTAAAAGCAGCTCCTCAGTGGAAATAAAGACACAACAACAACAGCAGTGACAGACAAAACAGCAGGGAACCATAAAAGGTTAAAATAAATAAATAAGTGGTTAAAAGCAGTCAGAGTGAATGATGTTTCATTCATTGAAGCCAAAGTTGGTGGCATTTGGTTGGGGGATAATTCCTAATGGGTGACGTGAAGCTCAGTTTGTAGAGCGTACCCTCTACAAATTACATGATTCGCATTCCGGTTCGACACTCTCCACACCAGTGTCATTGGGCAAGACACTAAACTACAAAATAGCTTATAATGGGTCATGGCTGAGTGCCTCTCATGGCAGCCGCCACGATTGATGTGGGAATCAGGAATGTATACTTAATGTTAATACTTAATACTAGTAGGGATTATTCGAGTTTTTAGAAACATGAGTCGGTAAGTTGATGTTCAAACCAGTTACTAGTTTCTAACTGCATGCTGGATATTTGTTAGTACAGTATCGACAAGTTCAACGTCACTTCCGGTGTCATTTACTTGCCGTGTATTTGGTTATTTTTCAACATGTCTATTTGGTGGGAGGACACACCTACAGGGTTATTTAAAAATTGTGGTGGTAACTTGCGACATGCTATTCCTCACCCAAATGCTCTCATGCGGATCTCTGACCCACAAACGCATGATTTAATAATCAGTTCAACCCGTTCCATTGTCTCATTCCTTTTAGAATGACTAGTAGAAGAAGCCAGCCTATTATTATATCCAAAAGAACATGTGACCACTTGGTGAGTAACTTCAAGTAGGATTTTGACTGTATTTCATCAACATTTATACAAAAGGTTAATGAAGCAAGGGGAGGGATGTGTAACTGGTCACAGACCGACATCTAGTAGTCGGATTTTGAACTGGTGTGCGTTTTGTGTGTTTTTGTGTCTACGTACCGCGGCCTTCTACCAGACTTCATATACATACATATAGACACCAGTAGTGACATGCAATAGCGCGTGACAAAATGACTCCCCCCTGTGTTTCGCACGTAAACTCGTCTATCTCAACCAATTAGAACCCATTGTGGTCCGCAAGTCAAAACGTTTTCCCACCCCTGATATAGCACAATAACCTACAGTCCTAAGCCCAACACCAGGCATGCACCTAAACCCAAAGCTATGTGTAGAGACTAGAGAGGGAAAGTTTAACAGATTAAAATAGGCAAGAGAATGACATAACAGTTGCCCAGGGTATTGCGTAACAGGGACATTTACCCTCCCGGCTGCCACACATACACAGCACGTACATGAGGCCCGGCCAGTGGGCTGCACTACAGACTAGACAGCACCACCCAGGAAACTATGGGGGAGAACAATGTACAAGCAGGCTTGGGAGACTACTGTATAAAATGAATACATTATCATGATACATTTTAATTTGTAGCATCAAGTCCTTTTACCACATTTAAAAAATAAAGTAATGGATTACTTCCAGATACTTTTAAATTACTTTTATGTAACATTGTCCATCCATCATTGACAAGATTATTTGCTGAGAGCCGTGATCACCCCCTTTTTAAAATGTTTTAAAAGGAAGGAAAGAAGGAAAAAAACACAACATTAATTCATTCATTCCAACATAAAAACACTCAAAAACGAGGGGGAAGATGATTGCATGCATTCAGTTACTACCCAAACCTATTTATAGAATACTGTTTTATCAACACATTTTGTCGACAGGGGTCGAAGGAGCTTCTGTAGGCATGAGGATTAGTGCGTGTTTGATTACGAAACCAATTACAAAACCAATATGAAGACACTCATCAAAATATTATAAATTGGGTTTTTGTCCATGTGACTTAATTCTTGTTTATTTGTTGGTCAAGAACAAGCAACCTTGACTACAATTCAAGTGAACAAGAAAAATATCTTGTAATTGTTGAAACTGAAAGTGTTCCCAGCGACATTAATATCTATAATATTACCAATACAATTGCACATAATCAACCACTATGATGTGTTTTGTTATTGAACTACTTCTATGGTATGTTCATCAGCAAATCGCATGTAATTTCCATTACACAGGAATGATAAGAAGAACAAGAAGAAGAAAAACAGATTTAGTGCAAGCATGTGTTTGCAGCTGACTGAAGTGGACCAATTCCTGACAACCCATCAGTTGCTGCATACCGAGCAGACGGATGTGCCATTTCATGCATCATTAAAAGCGATACTTGGTTAAATTGTTGTTTAACAGCACAACTAAAAGCACAGGATTCGATAGCCAACCCTACACTCAATGAAACAATGAACCATATTGACGAGTTTATGTGCTAAAAACAGGGGCGTCACATTTTAAAATACGTCTTGAAGCTACTCACTCGGTGTGGTCACATGCACTTCTGGACCAATGGGATGGCTGCATTCACTCGTAAGTCCTACAAAAATGAGTGAATGGAACAAGTTGCGCAGATTATTGAATCATGTGTTTGTGGGGCATAGATCCGCACTAGAACATTTGCGTGTAACGGCACTGGAAGTCATTTTCAGTCTAGGACTCTTATCGGAATTATCCGCCAAACTTTTACTTTAGATTCTAAATTAAAGGTCTAAAGTTAAAGTTTTATGTGAACAACTACATCTAGTGAGAAAAAAAACTTGAGTAAAAGTGCAAAGTACTGATTCAACTAAAGAAAAGAGTAAAAAAGCAGAGTGACAAACCTGCTCCACACATTAACCAGCATGCACACAGACATCTGCATCGTTCAACTCCAAAAGAAAAGGTTAAAGTTAAGAGTCAAGTCAAAACACAGCAAGGTAAGCGGAATATTCATATTATTAATATAGTCATATTCAGCCGAGAATTTTTACCGGAAGGACCCACCGAACTCACTATTCAGTAAGCAGCAGTACGCAGGGGGCTTAATTTTTTCCATAGCAGTAATCAGACTACTTACCTAAAAAAACTTAGCTACTTCAATGCACCTTGATGGTCGTTTACCTTAGATTCAAAGATTAAACAATTGATTACTTTAAAGATTATTATTATTGCCATGTTTTATACATTGATGATGGAAAGTGAAGTGATTAAAACATGGGTATTTGGGAAAAGTAATTGTCTTTTTGATGTGTTTTGGCAATTAGTAGCAGCTAAAAAGTGAAAAGTAAATAAAAACAATGAAGTTACTTTTGACAGGTAACTTAACTATGGCAAACGAGTCTTCACATTCATGATATTGGATTCAAAGGTTTGGCTTGGTTGGCTTTTGAACGGTGGACCTCGGATTGAAAAAAGTGTGAGCACTAGATTGGGAGCAGAGATGGCAAGTAACGAAGTACAAATACCCAAGTACTGTACTTCAGTACAATTTAAGTATCTGTACTTTTAAAAGTACTTTTTTCTGTGAGTACTTTTTACTTCTTCTCCGTATATTTTCAACAAAAATATCTGTACTTTTACTCCTTACTTTTCCCAAAACAGGCTCATTACTTTTTTTGCATTTTATCAAGAGTTGTGCCTATGAGCATGATTTGAGAATGTTTCAAATATTAGTTTAAATGTTTGGCAGTGGGATTTGTAAAACGAGCACTGAAAAGTGCATTTTATATACAATTTTTTTACATTGTACTTTATACTTTCAAAAATACTTTTGAGTGCATTTTAGAGTCTGTTCTTTTCACTTTCAAAAATAATTTTTGAGTACGTTTATGCGCCTGTACTTTTTACTCGACTCGAGTAGATATTTAGATCAGTACTTTGCAGTCTTACTCAAGTTGTTTTTTTTTCACAAATGTATTTTACTCTTTCTTAAGTAAGAAATGTGGGTACTTTTGCCATCTCGAATTGGGAGAACGATGTTGTTTACCAATGTTCATGTTTAGTGCCTAGTTTCCGATAACAATATCACCCCATATATTTCTACTTTACACCAAATTACTAAAATAGTACCACAGTTTAAGTATTATATTATGTTAAGAATTAAGTGTTGACGTGTCTGCTAAACGTAGCCTAGTGAGCCAGAGCTAACGAATCGTTCACGCATCGCACGCCGCTAGACGGTGCATTAAACGACCAATGATCGTTCTTTCGCGTGTGATGCGTGGACGATTCGTTGATTCTGGCTCGCCAGGCTACTAAAACGTCGAAGATATTCGCCCCATGTGGTCATTGAGTACATTGCAGCGAAAAATGAACTGAATTCATTCTCATAGACGCTATTAATAAAATAATAACGTCCCCAATTATTACTTATAATGTGTTAAAATGTGTTAGCAATTTGACCAATGTTAAAAAAAAAACCAAGATATTTCCCAATATCTATATTATCACCGGATGATAATATTGTGCCATTTGTGGAAATCAATATATAGAGTATATACCCATATGGAGGAAGCAAATCTCCTAGCAGGCAGTTACAGGGGCCATCCATCTTATCCTTTCTCTGCTTACCGTCTCCCTTTCCCTTGGATTATTTGATTGAACATCGTGATACAGTCTTTACAATGTCGCAGCAAAGTGCTGCTCAAGTTTGGGCGGGGCATCCGCTATCAATAGTTTTGCCTTTTTTACCCACAGGGTGGAACTTCAGTACTGGTGATGACTGCAAAGAGCACCTACCCCCGGAATATTAAACTGCATTGTCATGAACACAAATGCTATTGTCCATTTACTGCCGGTAGATTGATGCTGGCATGATGTCTCAATGCTTTGCACTGTAAATAGCTTAGTTTAGTATGTGTCCCCCTGTCAGGTCAGACAGTCAAAATGTAAGGAAAATGACTTATTTAATTTGAATTATTTATAATTATTATAACCTGAAATTGCATTAACAAAAGTCTCACGCTTCGGCATATGATTAATATAATTATACTAATTTATTCTACAATGTACATATTTTTAAAAATACAATTTATATAAAGAAATCATTCAAATCAATTTTTGCATGGCACTACTTCAGTCTCATATGCAGTTTCAACATATGTGGAAAGCAGATTTCCCAGGAGATAATGATATGCAGTACAAATACAATAGAAACATTAGTTTATTTAGGAAATAGCGGACTCAATACAAAAATATCACAAGTCAAAGACATACAGGTGTCACACATTCCTTGGCACACAACCACCATACCTAGGAGCAAACTAGGAGAAAGCAAAGCCTAGCTACGGGAACACTTCACACCATAAAAACAACCACATTCATTATATTGCTTCAATTCACTTTCATATACGTCAAGCCTTCTTGCAACCTGCTGCATACAGTCCAGTACCACACTCTTCCTAGTGTTACCCATTTTCAGGTGAACAGGAATAAAAATATATTACAACATTAAGTGCTATTTAGGAGAAAACAATTCTTAAAATATTTACTTTTAATGGGATAAAAACTAAAAGTGATAACGCGCATGTTAGGAAAATGTGTAATGTGTAATCTTAGCATCCAGCACTCGCAATTCAACTAAGGGCTACATTATGCACCATTCACAGTCCTTTCTCAGTGCTCTCACATTGTCAGAAAATATATTTTAAAAAGGAGGTCAATATTTAAACAACAACACTGGCTTTAATGGCATACTCACGCCAGGGAGTCTATGTAGCTACCTAGTAACTATCCAAAACACACTCAGAAAGGAATCTGACAAAATGGTTTCAACAAGCTTAGTCTAGCTAACTAGAGCCAACCATTCCACCCATCTAGCTAGTTTTAGTGTCCAACTACTCAGCAAAAGAACTCATTAGCCGTTTTATGGACTCAACAGCAGTTTCCGTCTAGATAGCCAGTAATTTTCCAGCAACCTAGCTTGCTTCATGGTCTAGCTAAAGACAAAACATGTAGCTAACTAGCGACACCGTCTGTCAAAGTGCACAATAAGTATATGCAATCTAAATAACCCCTTCAACTGTCGTTCACTGGCTCAAGTTTGGGTTTACCAACCCACATTCTAGACAACAGTTTTGAGGGCCATCTAGGTAGAGGGACTAATTCAATGGCTTGGGGTGAATTACAATAAAATACTACAAAACAAGGTCCTCTCACTGAAATACTCATTTCCCTTTCAGCCGCTTAACACAAAATCAAACACAAAGCAAAATTCAACTACTCTTCTTCCTCTTCACAAGGCTACTACTGCCACTAAAAAAACGTGATGAAGCTACATAAGCATGAGCAGATGTCATAAAATGCTGTCAAAGAGTGAAAAGGTGCAAAGTTGCAAACTGTCTGCGGTATAAAAACAGATTGTCCATCAATGGAATTGAAGATTTGTGTTTCTGATAGTTTGTGAGAACTCTACCATTGTGATAACGGAATTAGCTTGAGGGTTTTAGAGGAAAGCTTCAAACAGTTTAAGCACACTACGTACATGGTTGATGCTAATGGAATTCACTGAATTGGGTGCAGGTTCATCAAACAAGCAGAGTTCTGCTCAACTATTAATTGTAATTTAGTTGGATTTCACAAAATAAGCAATGCAATCAACTTGGCATCTCAACTGGAGAGGTACAACCAATGCTCAACTGATTAGCTTGCTTCATGAAATCCCCCCGAACATCATAAACAGCAAGACCCAGGCAGTGGTTGCCTTGATCGTTAGAAGGACTTTGGGCATGTGGGGTGGACAGGGATAAGGCACTTCCGGGAACTAACTTTTTTTAGGCAGTCACTAGTTATCCTCGCCATTTTGGTGCCATCTTGTGGTACTCAATCTTCTGACTGCTTCAGGGACCACTTAACCAAACATTCCTCTAGTCATTTGTGCAGATCGCTGGCCAGAGTAGCGTACTCCTGAAAATCTAAGGTGCATCTTGATCGGGGTTGCGTTGAGTGGGGCGGGATCTTGGGCAGCACAGGCATTGCGTTACATTTGGCCTTGGGCAGGGGAGGGGAAGACAAGAAGGCTTGAGGGGGCTTGGACCATCACCAGTATGGATTTGGAGTGCTGGTATCAATGCAGGCCCAGCTCTGCCAGCCGGGGAACACACCAGTTGCCATCCGGGGACTCCCAAAGCGGTCACAGCCATTGCTGTACCTTGCTGCACCGAGCTTCTCCTCCATCTCCACCACTGCTTGGCTCTTCAGGCTGCTTGGCTCACGCTCGGTGGAAACGAGGCAGTAGTTGGCGCCATGGTTATTGTCCCAGAAGGTCTTGTCCTGGGCCTGGTAGCAGATGCAGAACTCTACCCTGGAAGTCACCATCGCTGCATCTGGCAAAGGGATGCTGAAGGAGAAGGTGTCCGTGTCGCGACAGCCGTATACGTTGTTGAGGTACTGACAGGGAACGTCCTCATGGGTGCTCCACTGGTCAAATGTAATGCGGACTGACACAGACTTCTGAAAACTGACATTTTGGACCTTGATCGTGCCACTGAGTGCACCTTCTTGGATGGAGCAGTTCTCCAAGGTGACATGCTGTGCTTTCAGCCGCTGACGGAGGTCCAGGTAGTCCTCGGCGGGAGGAGTGAAGTCGAGCACCAGATCATCACAATCTAAAAAAGAAAAGAAAATTGAAGGCAGTTAGTACAAATAGGCAAAAGCAACAAAGACAAAATAGTGAAGTGACAAATAATTGAACAATACAAGTGTGTGCACTGGAAGATTTGCAGTGCAATTCCACAAAATGTTTTCTAGTCGTCTCATATGGTCGTCAGGCATATTGCATCACCCCCAACCAAAAGGATGTTCTTTAAATAAAGCTCCCCATTCATACAACAGATCCATCATTCATCACAGTTATGTGATGAATGCTGTGTGCTCAAAACATCAGGCGTTTTAATGCTTTCACTGATCACTACCACAGGGCTTTTCAGAATCGGGTCAACAGATCGTTAATAGTCATTCGATTTTTCTGTGTTGGTTTCTCTTGTGCAACAGTGCCATTTTCAAATTAAGATCAATAACAGCAGCTACTGCAGCCAGCAGACCTGACATGAAGTTGCATGGAACAGCATGGTCTGCTGTTGCCACGGTTGAATTGAATCTGCAGCTGCACAGCAAAAAAAAACAAGTACACTCAGAAGGTTTTGGCCTATAGGAAATTAATCTTATTTTTTGTTCCATCTGGCTTTTTTTATACAGTGATTTACAGAAACGTAACCATTGTCCCACAATTCACACACATGTTTGAAGGTCGACTGAATATTTTGTACAAAATATATTTACAGATCATCTATCTAATAATAATAATAATTCAAGAAATGTCTGCATGTCTTTTCCATGCACAACTGCCGCGGCACTCCACTGAATGCTCTCAAATTTGGAGGGTTACTTTGCAGTGATATGGCAGTTTAACTCCATTAGGACATAAAATACTGAAGACTTTAGTTAAACTAATAATTACTAATTTTGCCCTTTGTCACCATGGAATATATTCTGACCACTTCCTGCTTTTCCTGAAATATCTTCAAAAGAGCAACAAAAATGAAGTCAATCTTGTTAAAAACAAAAACGAAGGAAAAAGTAGCCGTCCTTTCATATGAGCAGTGTTTCCTCAAACATTTCAACATAAAAATGGCAGTGTTACTACTTTATATTGTGGTGTCAAGATCAGAGTTGGTAAAAAGTTAGGCGGAAAGCTAGTTGCACTCCCCAACATAAGTCATTCAATGATTAGAATTGTAGCCTATAAGTAACATAACATAATAGCATCTAGTTTGACAACTGTTATGAGCACAAACTGCAGTAGTTGCCTCCACTCTACTGCGTGCGACTAACACGCTGCCTCCGGCATAAAAATATTGTATTTTTATGACTATAATTTTGCCTATCACTACAAGTGTACTCGTATTCCACTCACACATTACTGTAGCCTATAAGTAACAAAATAGTGTCTAGATTTGTTGGCATCAGTGATCCCATGGCCTTAGCGCAGGTTTGCACCGAGCTTTTGTTCGAATCACGTTTCATATGCCAACATGCACTAATTTCACACTTTTTACGGGGCACAAAGTTGTAGGACAAATGCAACCTAAAATCTGATAATCCCAACTGTTTCTAAAATACTGAGAACTACTTCTAGTGGATTATACGTACAAATTACACAGGGAATGCAATTGGCAATTGAGGTTGTTCAAGAATGGGCTACGGATGGGGCTCTAAGTTCTTGGAAGCCAAACTTAATATTACAACTGAAAAGTTTCTTTGAAATACACACATTTCTACTAACCTGCTTCAGAGCCAGTACTGCCAGATTTATTCAAAAGTACTAAACTAAGATAGATTACTGGTACCTGGTATTTTTTGCCACAGACCACATCGGAACCCTTCTTTCTTTTTTTTTTCTTTTTTTTAAGTTATTTTTTTCTGGCGCCAGCGTCGTTTTTCCATCTTTATTGGATAGGATTAGTCGGAAACTGGGTTGAAGAGATCGGGGGTAGACATTGCAGACAAGTCGACGAGCGTAGTCGAACTCGCGACACTGCGGTAGACACAGTGCCACTAACGTGAATGGGGTCACGTTAGGTGCGGTGTCCATAACCACTCAGCCAAGCGGAACCCTTCTTGAAAAGTAATTCTTCCACGGACCCCCTGGGGTGTCCTCTGGCACTGGTTAAGAAAGGGGGCGTTGAACCAGAGTATGCGTTTACTTGTTCCTCTAAATCCAGGAAAATCTCGCTCACCTGGATTGACAGCAAGGTTGACAGTGGTGAGAACTCCCTCCAGGTCTGACAGATTGAACTGCAGAGGGTCCTCGTCTTTGTAGACCATGATGTCGGTCAATGCCAGACCACGTGCGTCCGCAAACACCACTTGCTTCTTCCTGGTGGGGGTGGTAGCACCTGATGGAGGTGGAGAATCATCCTCTCCGTCCACGTCATCGTAGCCACCGCCATCTCTGCGTTCCCTGGTCGCGGTCGCGGTTGACACCAAGCAGGGCCGCGGTGTGCGGCAGCTCGGGAACAACGATGTAGCCAGGCGACACTTGTCATAGTTACCAAGGAAGGAGCGCAGTGGAGGTGAACTGGCCAGGCATATTCTCATGGCCATGTCAGCAGACAACAGAGGACTGCTGGACAGTTGGAGGACCCTAAAGGAAGAGAGGGAGATGTTGATAATATGCAGCAGGGCTGTGCAAAAAAAAAACAACAACAACAACCTAAAAACAAAGATTTGAAATCCAAATCGGAACTAGAATATATATGACACATTCCAGTGTCATGCGTGGACGTTATAAAGTGATTTATGGATTTCTCTGCAAATGCATTAGGTCCTGCATTTTCCAAAAGCAATACAAAAAAATAATAATCTATGTTGTTTCTCAACATTCACAACATTATTGATGGATACCAATTGCAATTTGAAATTCAAATCGGATAACGTTGTTATAAGAGCAAAAGACCAAGCAATATAACCCATGCATGCATTACGAGACACAATGCATACAAACATTTAAAAGTCGAACGCTAAACTTTTATTTGAAAATACTTTTCATATAAAACTTAATTTGAGTGTAAATGAAACAAATTCAAACAGGATATCAACCAAAAGTAAAATTTGCACAAAAACTGATTCAGGAGTGTTCATACACAACAGCTGACATAGGAACTAGGCTTACGATGTGTTGGCCCGTGTGTGTGTTGGTTCAGAGGTTTTCGGTTTCAGTGTGGTAGGACTAGGATTAGGTCAAGAGGTTCTGGTGCTCGTCTCCATTGGAGGAGTGGGTCTTCGTGACTGTCTCACGGGTTTTAGGGTGACCAAGAATTAGGTGTGTTTATCCATAGGTTAACTGGGGCTAACTAGGCTAGGGGCCCCCCCTCCGACACTCATGGCATGGATTCAGACAGTCGTCAGCCCGTGCAAATACCCCGGGGTGTCAACAGCCGTGGCGGATGCGAGGGCTGAGAAACTAGACCTATGTCAGTCATCCTCGTCGCCAATGTTATATCCACCAAAAAACACACAACACACAATATCATCAAATATCCAAACACAGCACTCTTCGAAACACCATATTTATGCATACACTGCATCCTTTGTCGATCTCCGGCTGTACCGCTGTTCCTTCATTGCCAACTCTGAGGTCTTGAACTCCGGCTTGTTCCCCAGACTAGAGCAGTGTGGCTGTGTCTAGAGACAGGACCACAGCAACAACCAATAACCTGCCTGTGTCTAGAGACAGGACCACAGCAACAACAATCAAGCTGGCTGTGTCTA
>OMKY01209443.1:0-28999 GCA_900302395.1 Bregmaceros cantori | reverse complement strand
TATGTTTTACTTTCTCAAAAATGATGCTACTGCACCTGCTACCTGCCTCTGAAAATGTGTTGCTATGTTTGCTATGTCTGTACAATTATTAATTCTAATAAATAAATAAATAAATAATAATAAAACCGCAATTAAAAACCGCAATTAATCGCAAAGGTGGAAAAACCGCAATTTTTATTTTTGGGCAAAACCGTGCAGCCCTATAATGTATGTTTATAATTTATTATATAATTGGTTCAGAATATTTGTTGGACAGTGCAAATATTTCCTTCTCACTGAAGGAGTCAATTTGCATTTAAATTGTCTGGTGCAGTCTATAGTACAGCTACAACTAACCATAATCAAGCATACTACAAACCCATTTTCTTTTAGCAGTTTGAAAAAGCTGAAAGAAAAAGAAATGCGATTCTCTCATGTCTAGTAGCATTGATAGTCTATAAATGCACTTAAAAAACCCAGACCAAGTCTGGATGAAGATACTGTGGTTGCTGAAAGCAATAGTAAGGTATAGGTGCAGAAGCTGATGAAAAGAAGTGGTCAGAGGAAGGATGGATGTATTGCAGATCAATGTGTACAACTAGTGTATGAGTCAAGTCAGATTTGGGACATAGAGGATGTACGGATGGATTTGTCCCAGATTCGGTGCGTTCATGATCTAGGGTAGGTTCATGAAGTCATTAGATTTGAGGCTTTCACTTTCAAGATGGTGGAATTCAAGATTTTTGTTTGGTCCTACTCCCTAACTTCTGACGGTGTGGATGGATTTGCCCCAATTTCTTTTAGCTTCATTTTCAGTTGTTGGAAGCATGGCTCTAACTTTTTGGGGTTTAGTTGATGCATCTACTGCGTTCTAGGGGATATATTTTTCTTATATCATTATAATGGTTATAGTGGTAGTGTTTCTGCACAATACTACTACTCACTTATGTCCCCTACTGAACCAACAAAACAATGCGAGAAAATTACAAATATTCTATATCATGATACTCTTGTAAGTTGACTTACTTTAGTATTAATATCAGCATCCAGAGAAGCAGAGCTGTGCCAGTCAGCCAGCTTCAGGCCAAGCATCCTAGACAGTAGAGAGAAAAGTGAGATCTCGGCAGCACCGACAGAAAGCTGCGACTAGTGCAGCTCTAAATAAGGAAAAGCTTATGCAGATTGCATGTCCCTGGTTTTGTGAAGTTGAATTGCCATCCTTCGACAGAGCCACACACAGCGACACTCACACAAACACAAGGGGATAAGACAAACAATTACAAACAACCATTGAAGAACATACTACTCACATGCCCCTCCCCTCCTCATTTAGTAGGTATTATTCTATTATCAAAAGCGCATTGTCATAATGGAATACCAAGTAACAAACGGCTGCTGAAAGGAATAATCTTGAACGACTACCGTGGGAGAAGGTTTTCGAAAAACACCAGTAGATGGCAATGTTCCCCTTTTGAGGCACACGTTTGGGCTGAAAGTCCAAAGGAGATGTCGGCCATAACGTTTTAATCTAAGCCCACCCATAGACTCAAAGAAAGTATTACTATTCGTGTTCAATTGTGCCGACTACATGTATTATTATTTTCCATTTTACTTCCCAACCCTGATATGTCATCTTGTCATTTTCTTTCCCTGACCATTATTCATCTGAATTAGTTATCAAGTATTAGAACTGTATTAGTTATTAAAATCATAATAACCACAACAACAATATTTTACTCATTTAGATATTTTGATTAGAATAATTTTACAAATAGGCAAGTGAAACACATACATTTGGAAGACTATTAAAATTGTTTTATAATGAATATGCCATTTAATGTATTAGCAATTATAAAACGCTGTCGAACATTTAGCAACACGTTTTGGTTGGCCAATTAGCGCGAGCGCGAGCCACGACAACCGACACAGCTGTTTTTGAACGGGAACTCGCGAGTTCCCCGACGGAGCGCGATGCATTTTCAATGACGGCCGTTAACATTTTGAAAGCGGAATGCTGACGAATTCGTTTTCTTAGCGCGGTGTAATTGAAAAACGTGGCGGTACTTTCTTGATATTTAAACGGTTGTCTCGCTGTCGGCTGTGCGTGTCTCGGTATGTAGGCAGGAATGTCTGTTTGTGACGGTTATCAATTAGCAGGACTAACTTTTTTGTGATCAACGTCCGACAGCGGGATAGCCAATCGTTCGAAGACGTGCCTCCATTTGACACACTGTTCATCCAGTTTTACTAAAAATAATCGGTGATGAAAGAAAACGCCATTAAACCGTTTTAAGCACATATTCGGGCGTTTTGAGCACACACGCACGTGGCCGTCTTCATGTTGAATGGTGAAAATGTTTAAAACGCCACAAATGTGAATATCTCTGTCGGTTGACAGGTCGGGTCCCCCCCCCACCCATATACATCGAAGTTAGAAGATGGCGAGTCACACATCCAGGATTAGTCTGCCCATCCACAAAGTAAAGCACATCTTTGGACCGGACACCGCCCTCCCCCTATACCTGGTGGTGTGGTAAGAACTGAGCCCTTTGATCTCAAAACACTGACTTGATTTCAGTATGTCTAATTAATTTTCCTTGACTCATAATATTCCAAGAATCGTGGTTTGTTATTGCACTTTCGTGGATCTTGAAACTCAGATCTCAGAATATTTTACTTAGTAATAATGATAAAATAGAACATTGGTATACAGAATTTGAAATTCAGAGATTAAAATTATATATGCATGATATACGTTACAGAATACCTATAATGTATATCATATTCCAAAAGAATTATACAACACCTCAAAGCTTCAAGTAGGCGAAGCTTTTAAAATAACTAGTCTGACTAAATAATTCAACATCTGTCTAAATCACAATTACACCTTTTATCCAAGGTAGCACACCTTTTATCCAAGGTAGTACACCCTGGACAAAACATCTAGAGAAACCCAGATATCACAATCTTGCATGAAGTCCTGTATCCATATATAAATCACACAGCTGAGTCAGTGATGTCATAAACACTTAGGCCTGCAAAATTTGTAACCCGTCACTCAGGTCGGGCACTATCGTGCAAGAAGTGAGAGAAAATAAGTACTATAGTTTCTGGCATTTGTAGTGCTTTAACCTTTAGTTCTTCCTCATTAGGACATAACCTTACAGGAATTTGGCCTACAAACCATAATGCTGTTATATTATTCAATATTGATTAGTTGGTTCTTGTCACAAAAATACATTTTCAAAAAGTATTTTGAAACAATTGCATTTCAATTAAGATATGAACATATATCGCTGACCAATTCGTTTTCTTAGCGCAGTGTAATTGAAAAATGTGGCGGTACTTTGATATTTAAACGGTTGTCTCGCTGTCGGCTGTGCGTGTCTCGGTATAACTTTTTTGTGATCAACGTCCGACAGGGGGAATAGCCAATCGTTCGAAGACGTGCCTCCATTTGACACACTGTTCATCCAGTTTTACTAAAAATAATCAGTGATGAAAGAAAACGCCATAAAACCGTTTTAAGCACATATTCAGGCGTTTTGAGCACACACACGCACGTGGCCGTCTTCATGTTGAATGGTGAAAATGTTTTAAAACGCCACAAATGTGAATATCTCTGTCGGTTGACAGGTCGGGTCCCCCCCCCCCCATATATCGGCTGTGCGTGTCTCGGTATAACTTTTTACTAATTGATATACATTCCACAATGTTTCTGACTCTAAAAACCGTTCGGTTCTGGTCATAACATGGCAGACTTGCTACCCGTCATTTAATTTGTGTGTAATACATTTGGCCATATTGTGAGGATCTCATGCCATTTGCCCCTGAGAAGTTGGGCAGTAATTCCCAGAAGTCTTGTGTCCCACAATATGCATGTGCCATCCCCATGGGTTAACAGACGGCACAGCCTTCTAAAGGGGGTTGCAGGTAAAAAAGAAAAAAAAAAGCATTTCCATCAGCGACCATACCAGACATTACCAGTGAATTATAAATGGACATTGGACACTGTGATGCTCCACATAAGCGTTCATGAAAAGACAGATCTAACCACATCTATAGTTAGATGTAACCGTACCATTAGTAAACCCTCCTTAGATGTACCTACAATCCTACGAACTACCACTTCTACAGTTGTCAGGCCAGCTACCATCAAGTGTTGCACTTTAAAAGAAACACCCAAAGGGGATGTCCCACTCAGCTGAAAAATGAAGACGAGAGCCAGCATCACACTTTTCACTTAAACGCCATCACGTAATATGGGAGGAATTGTTTAATAGAATTGAACATTGATCTTACATTTCAGTTTTCACTAAGGATATTCAAATTTTTTTTTTTTGCTTTAGAGTTAGATTCTTGTCCAATATAGCAGGAAGTGCAGAACCTTCCCAAGTGGTCGTAGAATAGCCTTTTGTCACCTTTGCTCCAATAATTGTTTGGCACAAACTGACAAAGTATTGTTGTTAGTGTTATGCTTAGCACGATAGTCAAAATGCTACAAAATGACCTTGCAAGAAAAAAAAAATCACATCAATTTCAAAATATAAAAACGAAAGTAGAAATACTGCACTTCATCGGATCACAATCGCGATCTTGCTTCTAGCCTCTCAGAGCACCACTTCCCATCCAGTGTTCCCTCCTCTTCGAAAGAACAGCTGCTATGTATAAATGTGCTACAATATACCACACATTTGCACAACTAGTAACCTGTCGATTGTCAAGACTTTAAGTTCATTGCTCTAACCCCATTCCACGATGATGTGTCTTCTGCAAACGGTAAATTGGTGCTGTGCTACAGTGTACGAGAAAGGTAGATTGAGGTAGCAGTCAGGCGTAAAAGGGAGAAAGGGAATGAATAGTGATTGGTTGAGCAACGTTGACTCAATGTCAACACTTACCTTCTGCAAGCTCAGCTTTGTGTTAGCATACCTTGGAACGTGGACGGCTCTACTGTCCACTAACTTGAGGTACACCGCAACCCAAAAGCCGGAGAGGGGAAGTGGGGGCGTGTTCGACCGTCGGCGGCCTTCTCTCGTGCTCAGGCTACCACATCCCACCCCACAACATGAAGCCAACACACGCACAAACGCAATACACACACACTCACAACAATGACAACACTCTCACAACAGCAAGTACTTCCAGTTGTGCGCATCAAGCGTCATAGTGGAGTTTCCAAGCTCGAACATTTGCCTATAGCCTCCTCCTGCTGGATTGGTAAGAAAGGGGACACAAACCCCAATTCCAAAATTCCTTAAATCAGCACAGAGGAGTAAGCAGCTATAACGAAGGTGGAAAAATTGTAGCACAATCTGTAATAAGTAGTGATTGTGTGTAGCATCTAGTGTCTATAGTACAAAATACTAAATTTATTTAATCAAAAGATGGCGTCAAATAATAGTGTCAGCAATATGAAATACTTCTGTAATAAATGGTTACACCAAGAATTCAAGGGGCCATGCGGTTTGTAGTGAATTTTACATTTTTTAAACATTGAAAGAAATCAATATTTCATAAAGATGGAAAATGACTCCCAACATGTGGCATTATAAAAAAGGATTTCAACATCCCCCTCCTATCCCTGCACCTTTTACATTTAAGAGCTACTAGCATGACGTAGTCTGAAAACATGGTTGCTTAATTGCGGCGTTGGGAGGAAACACAGCGCAATGTCGGGCAAAAGATTGTTTGGAATTAGCTTGATGTCAATACTCTACCATTACGCTTTTTAATCCGACTCGCCAAAACTGTCCAAATAATGTATTTCATTCTAGCAGAGCAGCATTTCTGCCCGAGACCAGCACATGATTGATTGCTGGTAAACAACATATTTTACTGCATGTTTTGAATGTTGAAAGTATTTCCATTTCAATCTACCTACATTGGTTTCAGTTAGCGGCAAATCCAAGTCTGATCAGTGCAGCTGACAAATGAAATACAAGGAGATCCCTTGGGCTCTCTCAAACCTTTTAAAAAAGTAAATCAAGAGAGTGAGTAGCTGCTTAATGCACTTGGAGATAATTTGATTTGCAAATCTGCTCAAAACTCGCTTTGTAGGGGGTGGAGAGAAGCAACGAGTTTGGAATGTTTCATTTTTTTTGCTATTTGCTAATATTGCTCAAATCTGGCATGAACAAAATCTGAACGAAGTTAGAGCTCCGAGAAAGAGCAAGCAAAAAACATTCCCGTTCGCCCACAATATGAGCGATTTCATGAACGATCGTTCTTTGAACGTGTTCGGGTACAACACTGGTCAACAGAGCACGCCAAAGGCAAATTTGATCATTGGAAAAAGTAATGCATTTGCAACTATTACTTGCTGGAAAAAATGCTATCATAAGGTCATAAAAATCACTGCTAAATGCTAATTAAACATTTTTCCCCTATGAATTGATAAACCGAATTAAATAAAATAGTCCATTAAAATAATGTCTACAAACTATTGGTTTTGATACATCCCAATTAAATCAATAACCTATTACATCAAGATGCATCACAAGCAATATGATTTTTATACAGCACAAATTGATTTGAGCGAATGTGAACAAGGGGACTTGACCCCAATGTTGTTCTTAGCGGTACAATCCCTTTTTTGCTTAGAAAAATAAAACAGCAGAGAGACCAAGATGAATATTAGCTCGCACCACAATGCACAGTTGCTTTCAAATATCCACCAAAATGCATCATGGATTGCTTATAAGCTGGCGTCTTAGTCCGCTGCTTTGTATTCACAACAGCCAAAAATGTCTCCACTATAGACATTTTTGGTGTAGTCCGAACAAAAACAGGGTCTCAGTGGTCGGTTTGTCAACACCTTGCTCACCAGAATGGGTCAATGTTCAGGTCAATTCTGTCAAGTTGTTTTTATTAAAATGCCCGTTGCTACAGACCTAATCAGGTTATAGTTCCGATTTGAGACGTTCAATATAATTATGCATACGCTTTGCCCTCGTCATTGGCCACACACAATCCTCTTCACACTCCCTCCACAGCGGTCCTCTGATGAGGCAGGGGTAGCGCAGCTCTGCATGATTGGAAAAAAAAAATGCAAGCCCACTGGACACATGTATACAGTTCGCCAACTTCTACCCATTCCTGGAGCCATTTCCAAACAGCCAAAATGATGATACCATTCCACTATTTGTGCAGAAGAACACAAAGCCGTTAACTGATCATAAAACATCTGCTCTGTTCCGTTAAATTTAACTCATGGAATTGAAGTCCATCAATGGATATTAAAATGAATAAAAATCTATTTGTATTATACTCATTTTAATATTTTTCACATTGTAAGTCAGTAGTATTGGTTCTTTTTTTTTTTTTTTTTTTTAAATGGACATTCAATATTTTGCCGCTTGGGCACATAACAGAAGTGCATCCTGGACAATAGCCATCCACAGCATGGCATTGTTGGTGTCTGATCCACCATAATCAACATTGAGTTCAAGTAAGCTTTTGGCATAATGGCAATTGTCTTCCAAAATAAAAACAAACCTTTTTAGCCTTTCTGATGGACAAAATACACCAGAACCATCAATTGGACGTCTAAATGAATCCACAACATAACCAAACATCAAATTTCTCAGAGCAAGTAAATAGAATATTCAATTCCAAAAATGCTTTTTTGCCTTTTAAACATCTAGTTTCTAGAATATTTCATTTCATATAAGTCAGTAGCTCTTGGGTGCTGTAAAAGTGATAACAGGGCCATTTAATATTTAATAACAATTTGTTCCAGACAACTTGTCAAATATGATGCCAGTCTAGTGTGTGAATTAATAAATAGCCCTGCGCCTCAGAGTTCACTAGTGCCTGTGGTTCATTGCGCTGTTGATGCCAACACAAGCTAAATCTAAAATTATTTGCCACCAGCATCAATACCTACCTGTATAAATCTTCCAATTGTACCTGTGAAGAATCTAGAATTTGTCAAATCAATTGTCCAAGCATTTATACATTTGTTGTGTATAAATATATAAATCATATTGCATTAGAAAAAATAATATAGTATAAATGCATATATCAATTTAGTCCCAACTATAGCCAACTGGTAAACAATGTTTGTAAACCCCCAAAAGGAAAAAGCTGTTAATTTTCGTTTCCCAAATCCATTGTAACGGATTGACCTTTTAACTGTACACTTCTATTATACAGGTTTTATTATGTCTTAATGCATAATAAATGGGTGTAGCTCTGTTGGTAGAGAGGCCATTCCAATGACTGGAGGGTGGAAAACCAAAAGGTTAGTGGTTCGAATCCCGTTTCAGTCTCCATGCCAAAGTGTCCTTGGGCAAGACACTGAACCCCAAATTGCTCCCAAAGTGTCGTGGTGAGTGCCTGCACTGCCTTGTATGGCAGCAGCCGGCATTTGTGTGCGAATGTGTGACTGCTTTAAATAAGATCTGTCCAGGGACCTGAACTCTTCAACTTGATTGTATACGTTATGTGAACTCAACTGACTTATTTTAATTTGATCAAAGAGAAAACTCGTCTAAAGTAATTCTACAAAATGTAAATTTAACATCACTGAGAATAAAATTATGAGAGCTTTATTGCACATACAGACATCTTCACCAGCAGGAGGCAGGCCAATCTGCAAACTCTGAGCAGTGAGGGAGGTCGCTAATTGGCCAGCCAGATCCCAGTGTCTGATTGGATGATGGATCAACACTGGAGAAACATGGTACGGCCGCAATTTCCTTCCGGCAGCAGAAAATCAAGCTAAAGTCATCACACATCTGCAGACACCGTCAGACTTCTGCATTGTAGGTGCACAGCATAATGTTGGTTTGATGCTCCTCATTCCATCTCAACTGCCGGTGAGACTTCCATGTTAATCCTACATTTACTAGTTAATCATCATTCTTCGACCGCAGTCAAGACGAAGCAATGTATTTCTCTCCAGTAGTTAAGGTCCAGCAGGTCCATCACTGACGTTTTCACGTCTGACTCCGGTTAATGGTGAGCCGACCTATCAATTTTGGTTTCCATAGGAGAGGGAATTCTGTAGTCACTCGAAAACCATTGACCGGCAAATTGCACTCCTAGTCTTAATACTGGACAATGAGGCAGATCACCATAGATTCCATATTTACGTGGAAGACATTTCCAAGAGATGTTTCACCCGCATTAGAAGGCGAGTGTATGTCCATGTCTCACATTAAAATAACAGGTTTTTAATATTTACATTTTTATAGAAAAGCTTTGGAGGTCCATACATTATGAAGATTATTGAAGGAAAACCAAGCTATGGCTTTTGTGACCTCACTATCATTTTCTGATGATAAATGAGCCTAAATATTTATAGTCTTCCTTACATGTTAAAATGTAACCAGATAGCGTCTTGAGTTGAGAAGTTAGGTCACTTGTTTAAATTATTTGATTTATACAAGTGGAGAACAACACATTTTGGTGTGGCCTGAAGAGCCTGAAGCACATCGCGTGTGTTTAATAAGGATCTGTTGATTAAAGTAATATCTGCAAAGTGTATCAGTGACATACTGATACGCACTAGTTTGGGAATTGACTTAAAATGACAAAATATATTGCAGCAAATCAGTCTATGCAAATTAACTAGAAAAGTCAACATTGTTAAATATAACCTGTGATGTTCCACAAGGTTACCGTTATTCATATCATACATAAATTACCAATAGTAAAGTCATTATTTCATACAATTGTTTTTGGTAGGGAGATAACATGTATAACTAGCCATTGACTGGCCAATGCAGATAAGAGTAATTTATTTAAAATTTTGCAGAACTCTGGATCTCTTATCATGTCATATCAACTCACTAAAGAATGATGACAAAGCGTTTGGAGAACAGAACTTTCAGTCAAAGCTGGCCAACAAAGTGGCCATGCAGAAAGCGACAGTTCTTGAATCTGAACACTGCATACTCATGGTATTCTACCTGTCCTGTGTTGGAAGTGTGGGATAGTATCTAGAAAAATTTCCGAAAATCTGCACCTTGCGAAAAGGTCCAAGTTTTTGATATGACCATAACATTACATTTCTTAAACTACAAACATCCATTTTTAATGGACTTGGCTGGATGAAAAACAATGGAAACTGTAAAAGGTACAGAGAACGGTCCAAATTAGTAGTAGTAGTGGTAATATGCTAGAACTAAAGGATTGGTTAAGGAAGGTCATTATATAACCATATTTAAAAGCATGAACATTTCCATCAATGGGGTGAGGTTGTGGAAAAACTTACCAGGAATCATTTAAAATGCAAAAGAAAAAGAATGCGAGATGAGCCCTAGTGAGGGGAATGGAGTTCTTCTAGCATTCAACATGTATTTATTAAATGTGTGTGCATTTATCTGTGCATAATAGAGAAATAGAGAATGCACTTCCAACAGTTCAAATGAGATGAACTGTATTTCGTTGACTTGAGGGATTTTTGTGATATGAATAGTGTCTGGATCTAAGTGTGTGCAACATTAACAGACATTAGCAGAATGGTCGTTGCGCCGACCAACACCTGAGGAGGGAGAAAGGAAGACAGGGAGTTCACACAAAGGTTCATCAAGAGGTCTCCCTAGAAGGATACTCTCTTGGAAGTCATTGACAGAAGATCCTGTGCAAGTTGGTTTGCTAGCTGGGTGCAATCTGCACTATGAAAGTCACCCTGCATGTTACACATTGCATGCTTGGAGACGGGTAAACCCTGATCAATCAATAGAAAGTTAGCAGGTGTGCAAAATAAATGTTTTACAAATCCTTTGACCAAGGGGAGGCTGTTGATAAGTTTATCTGTTTGGCCAACCATGTTTACCAAACTAAATCAGTTACAAATTAGCAAATTAGGCGCAACTTGGAAAGTCAGTCAATTTAGTAAATTTGTTTCTGTACAAAAGTGATATCGCCATATGTGTTGATGTATTTTTACACTCTTCATAAAAGCACTAAAAGTGGTCACCAATTACCTTTTTTATTGTGCATTTTTTCAGTGCCATTTTTCCATTTTATTGACAGGTGAGGTTTCCCAATTCAGCTCTAGGGCTTGCCGCGCGTGCGTGCGGTTCTATTTCTGGGTCACCCGAAAACGATTCATAACAAACGTATCACGAAACATCAATGAAAGTAACCTTTACAAGATGCCGATGGAATTGCATAACAAATGCAACTTAAAACGCATCAATTTAGATGTTACGTAATATATAATGTGCAATCTAGTATGCAATAAAGAACATTTCTGAATAATGCATGTTTCTGAAACGAATGTGCAAAAACAAACATTTCTAATCAAAAAGGAGTCTGTAAATTATTGTTTCCAAACATACATTAATGTACAGTTGCCAAGATTATGTCCACTGCCAGTTTTAAAGATTAAACTTGAATGACAGCAACATAAAAAGGAACATGTGTCGATTGAGACTAATCTCCACGAGGAACGAGTGACACGCGCGCCGACCGCTGTAGGATCATGTCGGCTGCTGTCGAGTACGGCAATCTCCGCGACTCTTCGTGGGGGTCAGTTTGCACGCCCACAAGGAAGTGATATAGCTACGGCGTCGCCATAACAACAGGACGCCAACTCCATGAAGAAGGCTGCAGCACCGCAGCCGAAACTGTCGAGGTATTTAAAAAAACCTTTATCTGTCTTGAATAGGAAACTAATATAATTTTATGTAAACATGTCAGACAGTACGAACATAGTAATATATCTATCCATCTATCCATCTTTATCTCTCTCTCTCTCCATATATTAGCAGTGATGGCAAAAGTACCAAGTGTTCTTACTTGAGTAAAAGTAAAATACATTTATGAGAAAAAATAACTTGAGTAAGACTAAATTATATTCAAATATCTACTCGAGTAAAGTAAAAAGTGCAGACTGAGAAATGTACTCAAAAAGTATTTTTAAAATTAAAAAGTACATGCTCTTAATTGTACTGAAAAGTATTTTTGAAAGTACAAAGTACAAAAATTACATTTGAATCACGTTTCCAATGTTGTTTTATCTACGTTATTGTTTAAATAAATTACTAACAACCTAGCCTAATTCATATCACTTAGTTTATAAATCACGCTGCCAAACATTGAGATGAATATCTGAAACATTTAAACCATGCTCACCTAACCTTTTAAAGATGGGGGAAAAGTTTTCCCTGTTTTGGGAAAAGTAAGGAGTAGAAGTACCAATATTTTTGTTAAAAATCTACTGAGTACAAGAAAAGTACTCATAAAAGTATATATACTTGAAAATTCTAGTATGTATAGTGCGCCGCGCCACCCAGTGGCACTTCGAGTTCGTTAACCATGCCACAGCTACGTTTATTATAGATTGTTTTCGGGCGACCCATCAATGTTGCTGCTATTGCGCGTTCCTGTGGCGCCGGCGGAGTTGCATTGAGAAACCCCCAGGGTTAGCTGACGAGGAGAATGGGAGATCATTGAAGGGAGAAATAACAGGAAGCAAAGTCACAAAATGCTCCACCTTTCATTTCCTTGTTTCTTACCTTTCCAGGTTATCAATATTGCAATATGAAATGTCCATCAAGAAGGGACAACATTTTGCATCCAGTACAGTTTTTAAGATGATCAGGATCGAAGTGTGGTAAAGTGAAAGTGAAGATGGCGTGTGTATGCACGCTACATTTTCACTCCGCTGCTCATGAGAAAGCCAGAGCTGCACATTCTGTTTTGCTAGCCTGTCATGACGAGACAAATGTGCTTTCCCACTCATGGCTGGCAAGGGAATCAGTCTGATAGCATTGGGCTTTCAAATAGGCCGGACTAAAGGTCCGGCCTAAGTTTGAAATCAATCCTGAACACCCAGCTTGCCACAAGTAAAGATTTGGCAGATTCCACCATTGTCCGTTATGCCAAGCATTCATAACTTAGTCCACCCCAGTCCAACGTTCACACAGCCCACCTGATCTCTTGGATCAGCGTACAAATTCAATCAGCCCACCCTTTCCCGAGCCACTAAATGGAAGTAGGAGCCAGTTGTACACGCGCCGTCGGGTTTGCTACACCAAGCTACTCATTAAGAGCCAAAGACTTGATATCACAAAGGAAAAAAAAAAGATGCGGGTGCAGTATGCTTTCGTCGTCCCTCAGGCCAAATTAGGAGCTGTATAGTGGACAACATGGGTACTGCACCAACATTTAGTGATAGCCACCCATTTTTAGTGATAGCCACCCATGTTCTGGAAACTTACCAAAGAATTAAGGTAGTACATTTTTTTTTTGATGATGGGGGTTCCTATGGTATGTGTGTTGATGACAAGGACACAGAACCTAGTTTTCTATGGGTCTTGAAAAACATGATAAAAAAGGCACTTTGGAATTTGTCCTGGAATTTGAAAATGACTTAATGAGTTAAGATCAAGATTAAGAGCATGGAAGTAAGATTTCCAGTCTGAAGTTTGCTCTAAATTGTCAATTATGAAAACGAAAATGTGCTTATATTTTAAACTACGTACCCAGATTCAGTACATTTTTTTTTCTTAAGTCCCCACCCAAAACCACAAGATGTCCTATGACTAAGGCAGGGACGATGATGGAATTATGGCACCAAGTGTTTTTTTTTTTTCAAAACAAAACACACATTTTGGATGATTCAACATTCATATTATGAAAACAATTAACTTTGTTAGATTTAAAACAATACAGAGCTATGAGCAGTCAAGTGGACTGTTGGGGTTTGAAGGAAGAGATGTTTTTGCAAATGATGGCAGTTCCACCGCTCAAATTTGGATCTAACCATTCAAAGTATGTCACTGATTCAAGTCATTTGCATCAATAGAATATCCAGCCACCCGTACTCAGTCAGTGGGTTTTAATAAAAGTAAATAATGTACTTCATGTAGTTAAGGAATTAACACATTAATGCCATTGGTAATATTTGCCTTTGTTTTGGTCACCAAAAGCGTGGAGTATGAAAGACTTGTCTTTGAAGGACACATCACCGCCTGGAGTTATTAGCATTCAAAGCTAATATAACACAGCCGAGTTGCCATCTCCCGACTTTGACGGCACATTCCAACGCTACTGCTGGCTCCTGGATGGGGGTCAAGGCGCCGCCCCCAGAGCAAAATGGCGGAGGCAAGCTTTCAAACGGAATGCAAGCTGACAGACCACAGAAAGCTAGTGGACAACGCAATTGCGTGCAATGAGAAATGGGAGAGGACTCTCGAAAAGACTTTCACAATGGTTATAGAGTCGGTGGCTAGGCTGCGTTGGAACTAGATTTGCATAACTGGCTTGCTGGAAGTGCCCTTGGATGGACGTCTATAGCTTCGGAGCCCCGGATATGAAGCAGGCGCTGCCGAGGATGTAGTTTTCGTTCAATTTGACCTCATCACTTTGACGTCAAGTCTGACATTGTTTGTGAAGGAACCGAGAAGCAAGCTGCTACGGTGCGTCATTGGCCATCTTCGAGGGCTTAGCCCCCGCCCCTCTATCCGAGTGGGCAAGGCGTTCCATTCTACTTCTCCAGAGATATGGCCAATGGGTTCCCTTCCGAAGTTTAAAACACATTTGTAAAAGACAGCACTGCCTACATTCTCTACCTTTTTAAATCATGGTTTCTGGAAGAAAGGGGTACACTGTTGAGACATTGTAGTTCTAAGTGACAGCATCTCCTTAAATGTCGAATTATTGGGCAGCCAATATACAAAAGTTACTTTATTGGATGGATGATCGCCAAGGGAGACCTATCACCAACCTGTCTGGGTACACATCGAGTTAGCCACTTTAAGGCTTTCCCTTCACTCTGCCCTCTATTCTATGAATACAGAGGATAACTTCAATGAAACCAGTTGTCTGCAACACTCATATGATGTGGCGATCTGGACCCACATTGATAAAGAAATAGGCATATTTGGAGCGCCTCTTAATGCCCAATTAACAACCAAATGTTCCCTTCTTCTGATGTAGACCATTTTTATTGGTTGGGGTGGACTTGGTATACTAAGGATATTTTGACTGCCCAATATATAGAAGTTCTTTCCAGACCACCAGTCGGAGTAATCTATTCCATCTTATCATATACGATTTCTCCAGCGACTTTGTACGCAAACCAGCCATTTTGCCTTAGAACACTTTTGCTTTAGACTCCGCTATTGACACCTTTCTTTCTCTTGAACTCAACAGAAATGTGTAGAATGCCAACACGGTTGACACTCATGTCCAGGATAGGTCTGGTGTCACATATCTAGATTGAGTTTAAAGTGCTGATTAATTATACATGGTCGCATGGACATCACATGATATCGACTTTGCACTATTCCGATTGAATTTCACAATGGTGAAATCGGAGGACGGTATAAATCTAAAGAGAGAGGTTAAGCCCAACGAACCAAAGATGTCGGGGACATGCACTACAAAATGTGTTCACAGCATACAATTTTCAATGGCCTCCATCGTCCAACAGAAACTGAATCCTTTTTTTTTTTTTTTTTTTTTTTTTAAATGGACCCCCCCCCCCCCCGGCTCATTCACATTCGGAAGAGAAATGTGTTAGACTAATTTTTTTGACGGCCTTGCAGATACCCACAAAATGGCTAATTCTTGCTGCCAAAATTATGCAAATCATGTGGCAGTGAGCACTGATGTCTTAAGGCCTAAAGGTAAGTGTCCACTTTGCTACTGTTGGACAAATTTAAAAGTTGCCAAGTAAAACAAGACTTTATATTAACTCGCATCTCAAAATTAATTATATTGAATTAGATCCATTTTTGGCATATATATCAACTACGTTTCAGTCACCAAAAATAAGCTTTCAGATCAAAACAGATCAAACAAGTCAGAGATGAGGACTTGGACCTGAGCCCTGGATGCTTGTCTTGGAAACTTTCTGCAAGTGGTACTGCACAATGGCCACTTTATTACGTACTCTGTTCTCTGAAAAGGAATCTGAAATAATCAAGGAGACTATTTAAAAGGTTTCATTTGAGTTTTGTTTCAGTCAAAACATTCCTCAGAACAGGTGTAAATACATTTCAGACAAAGCATTACGGATGTGCCTCCAATACAGAGCATGCAAAAGTAAAGTCTACGCCACCCAATATTTTATGGAGGCAATAATCAAGATGCAGACGAAGTGTAAGTAATACAGTGGCCATTGACAGCATTCCTGTCCAGTCAATTTCTATTCGTTGGGCCGACTGATCACATAGTGAGTCAAACTCATTTGGTTCGTCAATTCTTTGGCTGCCCAACAGGTCGTTGGCGGCCCCCGGAGGGTGGTGCAAGACAATGAATAGGGAAGGTACTTACTTGAGAACTTAGACCGCAACCAAGTAATTTACCATAATGTCTAGACTGTAAACATAGTCTGGACATGATGGTACCAGTCTGGCCTTGGGGTCAGTTATCTTCCATCATCTTCAAATCTGATCTGCTGCTGTGGATAATGTCCATTATCCTCTTGCCATGCCGATTTGTGCATTGACATTGTTTAGAGTGCACTGATGTACACAAAGAATCACTGAAACAAATTCACTAATCATCAGGAAAATTGTCATGATACCGAAATATTTTTCATACCAAATGGTCAAAGTCAAATGGCAATTAATATCAGCTCATCTGAGTCACTGAGCCCAGAGCAGGCACCTTGAACAGGCATGTTGAAGTTATGAACATGCTTTCACTCCATGTAACTACAAATTCACAGGAGACCGTAACATGGCCACACATTCCGGAAATAATGTAATATTCCAAGCTAGATCTGAAAATTTGAGCTAGATAAAATGTAGGGCTAGATGAGGTACAATTGAAAATGCACATTGAATCTTGTGGTGTTAAGGAAATTGAAAATCAAATCAAATCTCTCCCTAAACAGTTAAGATAATTTAATTGCAAAATATCCAAACAAGGAAACTGAAAGTACAATAAATGTTGAATAATAAAAATTGATGGATTCAAGAAATCTAGCCTTCCGGGATATATACATAATGGGAATTCTGTTTCATGTAAAATTATAAAATTAATTTTCTTCCCTTAGTCTTTAGTCATACCAAGTGTTTTTGAATCATCCCTGTAAATGTAATTATGGAAGGAAATACTTTTATGACAGCCGTTTGTCAAGGACCTGTAAACTAAGTATTTGACATTAGCAATAAGTACTGAGATACATTGCTACCAGCTTTTGGGGAAGGAGAGTGAGGAAGTCAGTCAGGACCAATTATTTCTGACATGACCAGAGTGCCTCTCGGCTGGGAGATCAGAGTTTGAATCCTAGTAAAAATGAGGCGCAACGCTTCTCTGCATGCCATTCAACACCTGGTGGTGAAAGAAAGGGTGAAATCACATCTTCCAATATGCCAGAATAAAAGAGTGATTAAAACAAACACCTGAAATAAGTGGCGAGTGAACATCAGAAATTGTCTCCATATTCTTAGGAATAAATTGTGACATTTATTCCGATCAAGTTTTTTTCTGTCGACAGCATTCGTTGTGACATTTAATCCAATAATTAGTAGTTTGGTTTTAGGGTATGAGCAAAAAGGTTCTCACTAAGAACTTTTGTCCCTTGTAACTGATGGTTTAAATGTCAGAATTAGTTTTGAAGGTCAGTCAATGACTTTTGAAAGGTTCTCCAGAATTGGTTTAAATATGATTAACATTGCACATAGGACAAGTCATTTGTAGCATTCTCTGGTATCAAATTTGAAACACTGTCGTGTCAATGCACGTTTCAATACACGTGTGGTTGGTACACTTCCTTACACTCCATGCAGAAAATGTATTTTATGTTGAAATACTATCAACTTATATTTTAAATCAAAATGACATAATTATGTTATTAATGTGTTATTGCTTTTGATATAATTTTCTCCAATGGCGTATCAACATTTTTATTACTGTGAGCAAAGGGATGGGAGTGTTTTTGGTCCCGTTTAGCACATGCATTCATTAAAAAAAATTTAATTATTCTAATAACTTGAATCAATTGAATATGCACCAATTATCTCAATGGGTTTTAACATTTAGTTATATTTAATTTTAATTAACTATCAATGCAGTAATAGTAAAAGGATCAGCACAGGATTCATGTGCTTTAGGAATATTTGCACAGCCATCCATTATTTCATTCACCACAACACTCGTGATTGACATCAAATGGTTAGTTAGTAGGCAACATGTTAGCAGCGTTGTGTAGCATTAAAGCTAGTGAGTAGAGACCTTACCAAAGTAACCGCGGTCTCGCTCTGGAATCCAATCTAATGTTTTGTCATTATCTTTTGGGGCACCTGCAGTTGTGAGGCAATTGTATGTGTACAGGATAGATCATAAGTAATTTGAGCCAACGCCGCTCGAGTGTCTGCAGCCGCTGCTGCAGCAATGCCGCGCTTGTGTTGTTACTGCGGTGTGCCCCTCGACAACAATGTTCACGCTGTTGGAACATGTGTTAAAGGAATCTATATGCCATTTTGTCTCATTGTTTTGTCATCATTTTGGGCCCTCGCAGTCATGAGGTGATTGTGTGCATACAGGATCACAACTCAGATTTGCGGCGGTGCCAAATGCACTAAAGCAGTTTGCTTGTGGCATCACTAGAGCAGAACTTTATAGCTCTGGCTATCTTCTTTGCAATATGCTTAAATAATATTATAGATGAGGAACCTTATAGTTCTCTACATAGTATGAGTATCAGCCCATTTCACAGCAGTGGAATGGGATGCACTGTTGCTCGCGGTGCGTCTGCCAGGAGCGGAACGGAACGCTCACCCGACTCCGATACAGATCCCGATCGGGACAAAATCACAAGTCCTGATACTTGTGGAAAAATGTCTGATCGGCCCCGATCACCAATTGAGGATTGGAGCACCATAATTTAGATATTACTGAACGCAGAGGCATTAAGCTGGGAGCTTATTAGAATCCAAAAATAATAGTTCAAGCGTATTGAAGGCAGTAAGCTTCAAACAAGTGGTAACTTGACAGAAAATTAAAAAAAAAAAAGTTGAATGCAGGAATTAATCTATGAAAAAAACGTCACTGTGCCAGTTCCTACTCTGGGCATGAACAGCACCAGGCCAATCATACTGCCACTGATGAACAGGTTGGTCGATATGGAGATGCTCCAGGCAGCAACATGATTTGGATAGATTTAAGACTTTGGGAGTGATCAGTAATAATAATAATAATAATAATAATAATAATAATAACAATAATAATACATATATATATATATATATATATATATATATATATTTTTTTTTTTTTTTTTTTTTCTTGGCCTCACATATGCTCCTCTCTGGCTGGTTCACTGGTTCGGCTGACAACATACTGACTGGTGAGATAAATTGTCAGCTTACCAATAAACTAAATTGTCCAATAATACATATATATATATATATATATATATATATATATTTTTTTTTTTTTTTTTTTTTTTTTTTTTTTTTTTTTCTTGGCCTCACATATGCTCCTCTCTGGCTGGTTCACTGGTTCGGCTGACAACATACTGACTGGTGAGATAAATTGTCAGCTTACCAATAAACTAAATTGTCCAATAAAAAAAAGGTTTGTTGGATGATAAATCCCACCCCCACATGCGATAGTATGCCGTTATAGTCCCGGGTCAATCAGTATAATGTAGTTGGAATGTATTCGTGATCACCTGAACTGCCTGCCCTCTTGTGGTTGGGGGAAACATTTACTGGCATATTACATGTTATATCAACTTAATGATGGTATATACATTTGCCTCAATGGATCCACACTCACTCTGCTTCCTTTGAATGAACTGACAGTGAAATATATTTTCTGCACTGACACATTTGTCAGCAAACCTAAACCCATTGTTGACGCTGACAGTCTTGAGATTAGATTTTGCTAAAGTCGCACCCCCCCAACCCCCCTCCAAAAAAAAAGAGGAAACGGTGCTCCTTCATGTGTAGTGTAGTATTATCACATTCAGCATCACAGACTATAGGGACATTTAAAATATAATTGCGTTAGGTAGCTCTGTGTTTTCTCGATGTTTATGTGCTAAACTTTATGATTAAATATTGTTTCCCACAGCGACCACAGACAAAATAGAAGCAGAACACGTTGCATTCTACGTCTACCCCATGCGGGAACTTGCATGATAATTCCATAGCAAACCTAGTTGATACGATGCCAACTCACAACTCCTGTGATGGCAGCTGCAGTTAAATTATTTCTCTGAATTAATTTGGAGAGCAAATGTGATTATAGATACCAACTAGAAGCACTCAGAGTTTGCAAACCTGCGCCGTAGTGGTACAAAAAATAGTAGTTTTAGTGCTAGCAGTATGCAGTGTTGCCACAGTTACTTCAAAAATGTAACTAAGTTAGATTACTCATTGCTTTCTTTTTAAAGTAACTAAGTAAGATTACTTTAGTTACTTTTCTGACTTTCAATTATATGCAGTCAAAACTTCTAGAAAAAATCAACAATTAGCTTTACCAATACAGTACACACTATACACAGATGTCATTTGACTTTGACTGCCTATGTTTTTTTTTCAAAGTGGTATTTCTGAAGATGGACAGTATTTTTGTTCCTCAACAAAGTTGACAACAGACATTAATAATATTATTGTTTTTTGATAAACAATGAAAAATGATGCCTGTATTTCCACACGGACAATGGTAATGGAATATTTTCACATTCCTTGACTAATTTACATCGCCCTGCGTCCGTGTGACATGAATGGAAGTGGCCAAGAGGTTGGCGTTAGATCGAATACCTCGAGCGGCGTTTAGATGAACCCGACAGCAGACAGCAGAGCTGGTGAATGCAGGGCTGCAACGCCTACTGGTGCCAACGTCGCTCCTACTAGGTGGCCGCCGGCCAGCACAGGGCTTAATGCGTCCTCCGCCGTATCCTTGTTGTATATTTTTAACATATCATAACATAACAAACATATCTCATCACTGCCATCAAAGTGTTTGACAAAAGAGTGCGCTGTTATCCCATGTCAGACACCACCACTGGTAGCAGTCAACATCTACCACGGCCATGCTAGCCTTAGCCAGGTCGCCCCCCACCCCAGCCAACTCCGCTTAAGCATTATAAAAAGAGAATGAAACTAAAATCACTCATAGATTGCAAACAAAAAAAATTTTACTTTTAGTGCTAGCTAAGGCTGAACGATTTTCGGTTTGAGACCGAAAATCGAAAATAAAAACGACACAGTTTCAGTTTCTTCAAAGTGTCGGTTTATCCGTGCATGTGTGGAAGGGCTGTGTCGTCTGGGAATTCGAATAAATGTGGCCGCCGTTGTGTTTGTCAATGCACCGCTGTGGACGGCGTGTTGGGTGGGAGGGCACACTTGGGTTGGGGGTGTGGGGAGTGCTGTGCTTTAATGGTTGACACGGATGTCATCCCGCGCCGCTCCGCCACTCATCGTGTTGGCCAGCGGGGGAAACAAGAGGGGGCAAACCCACGAATTGTCCGCATACTCGGGCATGGAGGGCGCGTATACACTCCCCCGCGCAACGCGGGCCGTTTGTGTTTCCTTCTTTCGGCACGTTCAGGCGGGCTTTCAGAGCACTTGAGGTCGAATGAATTATAATTTGAGTCGGGTCGAAAGAGTCGACGAGTAACTGTTAACGCTGGTGGCCAACTCCAGCGAGTCTGCAATCTGCGACACTGCGTTAACAAGGTTCTGCATTAACACTGACGACTCGGCTTGAACGCCCGACTGCGTTAAACCAAAACAAGGTTGTGAAGATATAGTCCAACACGATGCACGAAGACCGTTACAGAATATTTTACAATAATGCACAGTGCCGTTTGGAACTAAAATCGAGGTTTCAATTTTTTATAGAAATCGTTCAGCCCTAGTGCTAGCAGTATGTGTGGCAACCCATTATCAATGCAAGTGCTCATAGAGTAACGCGATTGCACAAGCCAACTACATTTCCCAGCAGCCACCACAACCCAGAGGTCTGGTCATGTGATCACGGTAGACACGCAGTGATCTATCGCTAAATTGATGATTAAGTGTAATTTTGTTACTTATAGGCCACAGAAATGCACCAAAATGTAATCACTTCTTCCATTGGTCATTTACTCTTCAAACTCTTCAAAATTTCTTCCAGATCCGTGCACAACTTTCAGTTATCCTGGCGACAAACCAACGCGACCATAAACATAACCTGCTTCTGCGGCGCAGCCCCGGCGCAGTTAATGAACCCCCTAACCACGGTCTCAATCCTTGCACAGTTAGCGTGCACCTGGTTTTAACCTGTCTTAACTAGTCTCAACTCTAGCCCGCTGACAGCTGCCAACCACTATCATGGCCCAGCTAGCCTCTAGCACCTTGTTTTATCTTAATTTAACTAGGTGTTAACCAGAGTCTTTGTACGCCCACCACGGACATCCGGGTGAAATATAGCAGTTCTGCTAAGCCTGTTATGTACAACCATCTTCTCATGTTGAAATGTTTAATGGCTCTGTATTGTTGGCTTAAAATAAAATGCATTCATTCGTTCCAGCAGCTAACAACAATTACATTAAAGACTCAAGCAGGATGTTGGAAAGAACGGCACAAATATTCATCTGGAACGTGTTCTAAGGCACAATAAAGTGATTTGATTGGGCTCCCCTTATACATATCACACATCGGACATATTGGAGAAGACACACCGTTGCTTTCATTACTTCTAATAAAAGTCATTGGAAGGTCACACATTTCCCTATAACACTGGCCAGGTATTCAATGGCCCTTGAAGACCCTTTTTGAAGTTTGAAGTCCTATTTTCCATTTTACCCTGCAGAAAGGAAGCCAAGGCCGATTTGCTGTACTGCATGTGGAAAAGAGATTGTATAATGCCATTCAGCTGTCGTTCCAGATGCAACCTCCAAAAGTGAGCACAGAAGTCCTGTCCACACTGTGGACACAAATGCATTATGTAGTAGGTATGTGTCTGCATAAGTCTATTACACCTGCTGAACCAACAAAATCTAATTTCTCCCTTGAGGATGAAAAAAAAAATACATTTCATGCACGCAGCAAATTTATGTGCATGCAGTGGACTCCACGTACTGTTTGGAAACAGATATTTAGAATGTAAAGGAAAGGTGTTGACATATACTCTGTACCATGCATTACTCATCAAGGCACCAAGCAAAAAAATGGCAAACCTTTTACTGGTACACCGTGACAGCAGTACCCCTGCTTACATTCACTTTTCTTATTATGGTTTCCCATTGGCATGGATGAGTATTTTACATATTAGCGGATTACACTTGCATCACAGGAAATAAGGAATACAGGATGTAGATTAATCAGATTAAATTAGATTTCTTTATTACTACCCGCAGGTAAATTTGCAGTGATAGACGTTCGTACTGAGCAAGACACAGGACACAAAGTAAATTAAATAAATAAATAAAATGACAGCCGTAAATAGTAAATAACAATTTGTCAGTCATCAACAACATCAACACTTCTATGATGCTTCGTGAAGCGTGACAAAAGTGCCATCATCAGCAACACAATCATTGTCAAAATGTACATCATCCCTCTCCAACTCCCCAGCGATCATCTGAGGATCATCATGTTCTTATTAAGCTGTATGATGGCTGAAGCTAGACCTGTGCCTTAGCACATGTTCAAATTACAATTTGATTTTTTTTGCGGGCTGAGTCCCGGGTTCAGCACAAGTGGATAGATTTGTTGAGGTTGTGTTCCGATGTAGCAGGCAAATGGATTTGTTCATGTGTCTAAGCTCAGCTGATTTAGCACAAGCTTGGACTTTCTTGCCACGTTTCCAGCCACCGGGTCGTCAGCTGAGCTTCTATCAGATTCTCCAATCCTCCTAATTCTCCATACACCTGGTCAGTTCCGGAGAGCTTTCTGCTTCCACATCTTTCTTTAGGATGTCCACGTATGATAGGGCGGGACGTCCTCATGATCTAGCCTGCTGGCTGGGATCTCTGAAATTAGTTTCATATCTTTGTAAATGGCCTTAGTTGCTGGACTCTGTACAGTGTACCTGGGGCCATGGGAGGATTCAGAGGTCACTGTAGAGCGGGTGAGCCCTGTCCCCAAGATAGAGCCAGTGACTCGCAGCAGCTGTCCCAAATACAGAGTATCTGTCCCAGCAATTATCCTGCAAGTATATTATACGAGTATACGACATGATTGTATACGAGTTGGCTCAGTGAGATCCTACTCTTTGATGACAGGTTGCCAAACTATGCCACCATGAAAATACAGCACATCAATCCAAATAACGAACGAATGAGGAATGATGAGGCACTGCATGATGACAAGGCCGCTGAACACGTTTCATGCGCACATTTCATGTCAATTCACCTTTAATTGAGAGCCCTCTGGCTATTTTTTCATTGTTGGATTTTGCGGGTATGCAGCCAGCCGGTATTGCCAACCCAATTTGGGGCACCTAATTTGATATTATGATCTAATGCATTGTTACTGTGAACTGTGGCCATTAAAGCGTTATGAAACATACACTTGGTGAGAAGGTGTTTTAAGCCCTCTTGTTCGCTGCTCTCCAATGTTTTATACGTTGCCAAGTGTCAGAAGGGTAAGTTCATATATTATGAGAGTAAATATTTTATGGATGAAGTCACCACTTTTTTTTTTTTTTTTTTACAAAGTATTAAGTATACTATATATATTAATAATAATTGTAAATGTAGTGCTAACATAACAAGGGCTTAGTCGAATTAATAGTTAGTCAGTGGCAGTGACTCAGAATATGGAGTTGGTTACTGGGTGTCATTTGTAAATCTCGAGGAAAAAAGGAGGAACAGAACAGTGCACTGGCAGAAACCATGCAGATGGATGGTGCTTGGAAAGTAGCCAGGCTGCCCTCTTGTTGATCGTCATCCAGACGTGCCTTCCCCGGTTACACTGGCCTGCTCCTCCGAGTGGAGGCGCCCCAACCATTGCATTGGTGTCAGAAGTGGGATTGGTCTGATGGTGGGGTCTGTGGATGAGGAGTGCAGCAGAGATTCGGCTCCTGAGGGCTGTGGATGGGAAGCGCGACAGAAATTCGGCTCCTGAGGACGGTAGCCTTGTGGGAGGGGGGCAGTGTATGCGGGGCATGCTGGGATTGAAACCATGAGTGACTGAGCTGTCGCTTGCGGAGGGGTATAAGTACGATCTGGATGGTGCTTGGCAAGTAGCCAGGCTGGCCTCTTGTTGATCATCATCCAGACGTGCCTTCCCCGGTTACACTGGCCTGCTCCTCCGAATGGAGGCGCCCCAACCATTACAATAATATCATTGCTAAATGCTGAGTTGGAAGAATCATGTACTTTCTAAGCCTATGTGCACATGGCGAAGATGTTGCCATTATATAGAATTCTTGCTTTTAAGTTTGGATGCACTATTTTATTTTAAACTCCATTTGGTGTAAATATAGCTAAATAAACACATGCAGGACAGTACATGTGTGAATGAATATTAGTGTATATATTTTAAATAGTTTTTTTTCAGTTTATCAAAAAAAGATTGTATGTCTGCTCCAACTTGCCTTCTGTTATAGCAGCGGTGGCTTGTCTCGGTTTAAATCGCTACACATGGCCAAACAAATCTGGTAATCCTTCCCTCTTCCGTATGTTGCTGTGCACTTTGAGAGCGGTCCGTACGATGAAGCACGTCACACACCAGCAGAGTGAAATAGTGGCGGGTAAACGCTTCTCTCAGATGCTACGGTATATTTGAGAGCTGTAGCTATTGCATATTTTATTCGTCAAGTATTCTGCCAAAATGTTCACTGATATTGTAATCAGATAAAACACGTTTTGTACCAAAAAACTCACATTTTCAGACCATTTTACCGTAGAGCTCATGCTATGCTTGAATGCACTACGCTTTAATACCTAGGTTATTCTTCAATTGCATTTTAATTGTTCTTTACCGCGACCTTGAGGGTACCAAAAGGAATCTTGCATCAAATGAAAATTTGTTATTATTACCATTCCCTAACTGTTCCTAACGGTTCAGTTTCAACCCTCATACACACTCATCTTCTTGACATAATTGCACGGCTGAAACATCATTTAATCAAATCAAATAAAAGTAGCACAATTTCACTGCCTTGGACTGGCTGGTCATATACCACTTATTATTAATGCTCATTTACTATTATCCCTCACCTTTGAAAATGTGCTCAATGCTCAGGTCACTTCCACTCCCAGCAAATGCTTTTATGAAGCATATTCATTTGATATCATACAGCATTACACTGAAATGCTTTGAAGTGGATATAATCTAAAATATGCCACATTTGTCGCAACCCAATGATGATGTGTATATTGCGTTTGCTTGTGTAAGCATTCCCAAGGTAATTTGTTGGCAGGGGGAAAGACACGAAATGTAAACACATGTTACGACCGAGCTCAGCATTTGTTTATCACAGAAATACTACTGCGGGGTAAAAGCCAGTCCTTGAAATCAATGCATCCACTCCACACAGTGTATTGCTAGATTGGCATGGGGTTGTTTGATGTCAGACTCCCATGGTTTTGCCTGTTATCATCACATCTGTGGTGGTGATTGACTACATCGTCATGCAGTACGCTTGTCACACCCACTTGTTCGTACGTTTTCTCTGAATGAATTGCATTGCGAATGCACATTGCTACTCCCGTTATTTTAGTATTTTACCATTACAAATAATACTGATACAAGAAATTCAATATGTTATAAGTTAGCACAAAAGAATAGGCTCTTCCACGCTAATAGTAAAATAGAAATTATGCAGAAATATTTCTGATATTTGCGGTACTGTTGCAGAAACAGGAATTTTGCATGAAGATGTTTGAGAGAGACATGTGTTCTCCTCTACACAAAGCCTCCCGTTAAAAACCCTGTCACAATTCCTACAGGAAGCATGGCTCTACTGGCTCTTTCTGGGTTTCATTGATGTTTCTATAACGTTTCTGTGATATCTCTTTAGCAGTCGGCAAGACTGCATACTTCTAGTTTAAACTGTAGTTAGGAGAAAAAAAGTTCAAATTCACCTTCATCTGCGGCTGAATTGCAGAGAAACCCTATAACTGCTTAATATGTTGTCGTATTTTCTATTCAATTCGACCTAATGTTGTAAAGCCGGGAACATAATCCTAGCAACACCTTTCTTTTTGCCAGCATTCATCCCTCGGGTCCCTACCTGAGATGTTTCTTTTCCCATTAGGCCGGTAGAACTTTATTTCTCCCCTGAGAGAGATCAGAGCCCGGCTACCAGATGGAAGCTTAAGGCGTTCATCCACGGCACCGTATGTTCACAGTGTAAAGAAAGCAAATCCGGCGCATTGTCTTTGTGTAAACATCAAAAGGATTGCAGAGGACGGAGGAAGATTCTATGTTTACTGAACTGTTAGAGGCATCAGAAGCAGTGTGTAATTGTGCGGCGTAATGAGTGTTAATGAATTTGAAATGACTGCTGAGTCGCAATTTCAAAGAAGTGTCTTGCGGTTGTGCTTTAACACATCAGGCCTGATTAGTGTAACACTAATCTTGGTCAGGGTTATTTGGCTCGTCAGGATTGTCTGGCAATAATATAGCAAACTAATTCTGAAATATAAATGCACATTTTATCTAGGGCAGCTGCCTTAGGGTGGACATGATGCCACAGAAGGTTCATCAGGAGGTGTATAAGTCAAGCACAGTTGAAGACTGTGAAACCGGCCGCACTAGACTCGTTTCGCACAGAGGAACGGCAGGATACATTGTGACTTTTTGGATACATTGACAAGTGTGTGTGTGTGTGTGAGAGAGTATGTGCACGCACAAGCCCATGCTGTGAGCGCGTCAACGGCAACAATTCGAGTCGCCAACTCTTTCTCTTTCCCTTCTCCACCTCCCTCTCTCTGTCATTAGTTAATTATTATCATTATTATTATTATTATTATTATCATAATGTATTATTGTCAACAAGGCCCTCACACTCACTCACACACACACACACACACAGAAATGCTGTGGTTATGTCATACACATGGCACTGTTTACAAATGTATCTCGGTTGTTTAACTGTAGGTCTGAATACATGCGCGGCATCCAGGAACCAACCCATGACAAATTCAAATTCCGGTTTGAATACACCCTACATTATATATCTCATAATATACTGAGCTGATTAACCTCAATGACAATATGCCACTAATCCCTTTAGAAGCTACACAAAGTCCCCAAATTCCCAAGCGTTTATGCCAAATATGTCTATTCTTAATGTTGTGGTTAGATAGATGTATAGTTGCTGTATTGAACCCCAACAGAGAAATTATATTTTGTTCGTGCACCAGGAGAAAGACTACTACTATAACAACAGCCTGAATGAATGAACGAATGCATCAGGAGCTGTAGATATCATTGTATATCTACTATATATCTACTGTATATCTACTTAGGCATGAAGGATTTTATGAAGTGTACAGTTTTGCAACATATTAATGGTATCTTTTTTTGATCAAGGAATATGTCATGTCATGTTTTTGTTGTGTTTTGTTGTTTTTCCTCATATTTGTCGTGTTGCTTTACACATGCCTCTCAGTGTAAAGATAAGTACAAATCTGCCCTCATCTTGTTACGAATATTTGGTATTATCAATGGGAGAAATGCTTTTATTTTAGATCTACATTCCCCGCTTCAAGCATATATTACAAATATATGCATATATTACAAATATATGTATTGCAAATATAAATCATATATGTATTACAATATGAAAATATGTAAAAATGTTTTTATTAAAAGGCACTCTACTCTCCACCTTAACCCTATTACAAATTTTAGCAACGTCAATCTGCCTTGCACAGAGCAAGAGTCAAGCCTGTTCCTATCTCTCTTGGTCAAGCTGCCTGCCCAGCTAGCTGCTGCATAGAGGAATGAGCAAAGGATCTTTTGTAGTTCAGCGTTTTGTGTGTGTGTGTGTGTGTGTGTGTGTGTGTGAGTGAGTGAGTGTGAGGTCCTTGTGTATGAATGCTTACATGAGCATCCCCATCTGCTGATGAGAGCGGCTGGCATCCAGGGAGTGTTTAGCATACTGTACAGAAGATGCTGTTTGGCTTCTGGCTCACAGAGATGGCATTGACTATGTC
>OMKY01209439.1:0-22067 GCA_900302395.1 Bregmaceros cantori | reverse complement strand
GTTGGGAGTGTCAGGGTGGGAGAGAGGGGTTTAGACTGAGGGTCTGGGTGAGAGAGGTTTAGATGGGAAGTTCTGGGTGGAGGAGAGAGCTTTAGATGAGAGGGTCGAGGTGAGAGAGAGGTTTAGATGAGAGGGTCTGGGTGGGCAGAGAGGTTTAGATGGGAGGGTCGAGGTGAGAGAGGTTTAGATGAGAGGGTCTGGGTGGGCAGAGAGGTTTAGATGGAGGGTCTGGGAGGGAGAGGTTTAGATGGGAGGGTCTAAATGAGAGCATACACTAGGGCTATCCCTAGCACTTCATATTTTGTGTGCATCTGGAAGTGGAGAGGAGTTATGTCAGAAATCATGTTACAATCCATGTTACTGCACATGGAGCTTGCAAATAGCTGGTCGGAGAACCCGACAAACCCCACTGCGCAATTTTTCATAATCTCAACCGTCGCAGGGTTGGCCGCGGGTGGATACTTGGGGTGGGGGTAACCCTAAATGGTTGCAACGGTGTGCTGTGGATGATGCATTTCCAAGATCCTCTCAATTCTCATTCATGCAATGTGCACTAGATGGCCCCAAGCAACACAGAGTGATGTGTGGTCGAACTGAATAACTGCAGCAGCAAATGTTTTATTAGGCATCTGTGCATTTTTCTTTTCAATTCACGTACTGAAGAGTTGCAACCATGCAAGTCTCCAGACCGACTCTCAGTCTATCCCAGATTAGACCATGAGGTTATACTTTATAAACCACTACAGTCAGTCCAGAGGTCATATTATGACATGGCGTCAGTGATTTTATAAAGTATAACATCACTTGCCATGTTAGTTGGCTTGCAAAGCTAGGGTTTGGCATAAAAGCAAAAAATGAGTCGGCTATATTGAGGGAAGGAAAAAAAAAAAACACAAATCATGGTCCAGACCAATCTGGGGCAGTGAGAACCCAAAGTAGTTACTTTTACCATTGCTTACTATATAATTATTTAAAATAAATAAATAAATAAATACATAAATAAATAAATAAATATATATAATTATTTTTTTTACAAGCACATCCTACCACTCAAAAAGTGTAACGACTAATTTAAATGCTTGACTATTGCAAGGTCTTATGAACTCAAAATGTGTATTGTTCTTCCAACTTTTCTGGATCTTTCTCACACAAACTGACCTTTGCCTTCTGTCTCAGAGTTCGAATTAGGGCATGTTATCAAGGGTCATGGTTATCACAATAGGAATCGGCTGCTGCTGCAGAAGTTGGGATGCCAGAATTGGCACCACAAAAGAACCGGCGGCAAGAACCGGAGTAAGTGCCAAAGGTACAAATCAGACACTGAAACAGAACAACAAACGCTCTCTCCCCCTTGCATGTGCACAGAGGCGTTTCCAACTCCAACTTTAGAGCTTTGCAATATTGGCTCTCATATTGTAACACGACTCACAAGTGCCTTGTCAATCCTTACACTCAAAAGTTCAGAACTTAACACGCATTCACGCCGCCTCGGTGGAAATACAATGACGTGCGTGCACACATTTGGCACAAGCAGAGCAGCAGAGTGCCATTGATCAGATGAGTGTTGTAATGGCAGCTCAGATTGCAGGGTAATGGGGCAGGTTCTCCGGTGAGGAGGAGGAAGGAGCCGGAGCAAAGAGGAAGGGGAGGGGCCTGCAACCAAGTGGAAGCGTCAGTGAGGGAGGTCCTGCAGCAAGGAGCGGAGGAAGACGGGGCAGCAACGGGGGAGAGGGGGCAGGACCTGAAGAAGCAGAAGGGCTGGCAATGAAGGGAGGAACGGGGAGGGCGGGCTTTGTAGCGACACCGGCTAATCCGAGCTAGCACAGCACTTACCATCTTCCTGCGTCTGTCGGCCACATGATCCTCGGAGTCCATCTCTACGTCAGTGCTAACGGAACGCTTGTCCTCTAGCTCGTCATATAAATCGGGGTCCTGGAGGGAACAGAGTCCCATATTTTTCATACAGGATACACAGAGGCAGACCGCCACACCACAGATATTGGTCCTCAACTGAAACATCAATGAGGGGCCACATTCATGGATCAAGCAGCCGTGAGAAAACAATGAAAGATATGATGCTTCCAACTGAATGAAAGGATGCTGGAGTCTGAAAAGAGCCATGACAGGACTTGGATCCCTCTTCCTGCGTCGTTTCTTTGGAAGAGGGGGATTGGGAACATTACAGAACCAGAAATGCTGCGCCGGAAGTGACCCAAATACTGGCCAGCACATTATTCTCAATGTTCCATTGTCTCAACAGTGAACTTTTCATGGAGGGGTTCATATTGTTCTGCTACCACATCTATCCACCGGAGACCTTCACGCAAACTACAACTGACGGTGCAGCATTTCCGAGTCAGTCAATGTTACACTGCAACAACCATCAGTTGAGATAATGACACTGTAGCAATAACATTCATGCAAAATGGCAGGGACCTACCTGGTTGTTGGAAATGGACAAGCGCAGAGGGGAGAGCTTCCGCTGCTTCGAGCAGTCGCCCACAACGCCCAGGGCTTTGGCCCGCCCCTCCCCGTCCAGAGACATGTTCTGGTTCTGGCCGGCGTCCTCTTGACAGACCGTGTCTTTTTCCTTGCGGGTGGAGCCGCGACGCCGGCTGGGGCCCAAGTTCTCGATGGGCTCCAGGTTGTGTTTCAGTACAGGACACTCGGCATTCCCTTTCAGGCATGCACAGTCCACCTTGTATTTACTGCAGAGAAACCATGGAAGGACACATCACAGTCATGCATTATTATTGTTTTAGTAATATTACATCACAACTTCTCTGGTCAATCTGCACAACACCCCTGCCTGATTGAGCCCAAACTCCAAATCCAAATATTCACTGCAGTGAAATTGTACATTGGCATTGTACATTTTGAATTAAAATCAGCTACCACCCCTTTAAAAGAGCAACCAAGGAATAACTATAAAATGACTAATATGAAACTAACTTTTTTGGGCAAAATGTCTGGGAGTTTTGGGCACTCCCAGACATTTTGCCCATTTTTGGACACTGACACGCGCGATTGAACACAATGTGCAAATGGCTAGATTTGGGGTCGCTGACACAATATGTGCGTAATGATTAAAATGTCCAGATGATGGCACAAGTTTTGACGGTCATCTATGACAGTTCTGTTCATCACAGAGGTCCCAAAATCACACATAATGCATCGAAGTGTCTAGTTTTGAAATATATTATAAAATGAAAAAAAAAAAAAACGCGTAATATTACATTTTGGGAGGCAACGCATGGGGAGTGAAAACATATTTTTACGTGACTTGGGAGTCAATGAGTTAAATTTGATTTTTGCAGATTCTTCCTCATCAAGCTGTGCCTGGCTAATGGATCGAACAGGAAGAGGACATGTCCCTTACCAGCTGCCGTAGTCAAAGTCAAAACCGATGGTGACCTCGGATCCCTTGGTGATGGGCCGGACAGAATAGATGTACAAGTGGAGCATCCCGTCCTCCACCACGTGACGCACCTGAGAACAAGTTTACACAGTCAGGGTGAGCTTACCAACACAACTGTACTGTACAACAGCCACAACAACAACAACAACAACAGCCTAACAATGGGTTATTTGATGCGGTCATTACAAGATACATTGGATGATCTGAGAGTGTCGAAATTGGTGTGTCAGAGTTGAAACAGAACAGAAGAAGTTGTGAATACAAGAAGATACCCTCTGTGGCGGACATTCAACTCTCAAGGTAGAGTGTGAAAATTGTCAATCAAGGGTTAAACTGACCCTCACAGCTAGATATCTTTATTCCTTGTGGTTTTCTTATGTTGCCTTTAGACCATAGACTGTATATAAAGGAGACGCAGCGTGCATGAAGTCATCCCATTGCTTTCATCACATTTTTTTGTGCCCGCCGACTGCGCACTGCCATTGTTGAAAGTACCCGTATATCCGATACCAGGAGAGAGAGCTATACAATATATGAGAGAGAGAGAGACACCCCACACGCAACTTCTTCCGGTGGTACTGTCCGCTAGGGGTGCCAATGACAGAGTCAGAATGAATGGGATCCTATGGGAGTCGAGATAAAAAATATTAACGCCAAATCTGACGCGTTTGTGATATTATGACCCCCCCCCTCACACAATGAACCGTTAATTATCCCGACAATATAAATTAAAACATCAATTAGAAACAATCTTTAAATAGGTTAAACAGCCTGCTAAAATTGGTATATTTCTATTGTAAATCCCATAGGCTCCATGCTTTTGGTAGTCGACTCCGCCCACTCCACTAGCAGAAGCACACGGAAGTCGGCACGCCGGCTGAAGTGAATGTGACGTCCATATTTATATACAGTCAATGCTTTCGACGCAAGACGAGCTAGATGTTAATAGCAACGTATGATGTTGGTCATATCAAACATCTCAAAAGACTTTGGAACAAACAATAAAAAATAATAAATAAATAAAAACATTTAATGGGAATCTCACATCTGCGGAATGGCAACAGACCCGACGCATATTTTTTTTTGGTTGGAACGATGAATTTCATTTACAACTGACATTCCCTGGCGCCTAAAACACTTGGCCAACATGGTCATGATGCTGTAAGAAGAGTCTACCTCAGCATTTGGTGTGCAGGAGCGGCGAATGAAGCGCGCCTCGTTGCCGAAACTCCGGGCGTCCACACACATCTCCAGGCCATCAAACTTTGAGTAGAAGAGCACAAACGGGTAGGGCCTGGAAGACCGGCAGGAGGCAGTCATTAGTTTGATCAGTCTGTACGGTCCTTTGAAATTACATTTCAACGGTAATATGGACTGCAAGCCTAAATCCATAACCATGGCCCAAATAAATCTCAAATGAAAGTAAAATACAGTTTTTTTTATCTCAGAAACCCTGCTTTCAGAGGTGATTCAAGACAAAAACAAAACCACATAAAAATAAAATGTTATCACTCAAAACACTTTGATCTGATTTTCCCACTACTACTACCACTACACAATACAATACAATACAATAATAAAAGAAGTTGTACCTCTTGAAGAAGTAACCGTTGGCTTCAAACTGCTGGCGCAGCATGAACTTTCCTCTGTACTCTATGATGAGCGAGTCCGGGGCAAGGTCTCGCACTGCCTTCACGATCTTCTTGTTCTTCTGGACCAGGCTCTAAACACCCACAGATTTCACTTGAGTGGAGTTAATGCAGATTAAAACAATATAATGTGCTTTTTGCTTTATTGCTGCCTTATTGTTCGGAAGGCTTTTTGAAATCTGATATGAACTAATTCTGAACTCATTTTGACCTCTGTTCATTAACCTAAAAAAAAAAATAAAAGAAGAGTGCATTCACAAATATACGTCCATCATGCATAATTGAACATCTCGTTCACGTTCGCCTAAAATATGAAGGAATTCAAGAACTATCATTCTTTGAACAAGTTCGGGTACAACACTGCACAATACTAATACCAAAATATTGCCAGTTTATAACAAAGTGTGAGATTTATTATGTTTGGTTTGGCAAGATCACTGGCAGTTTGAAATGCATTGTGAAAGCTGGTAACCAAGAGGGAGGCAGGGATGGAGTTGGTGTCAGAGTTGACCCTGCTCCGCTGCTAGCGCAGACTGGCGCTAGCGCAGACTGGCGCTCCGCAGCGACCAGTGTTCCACACCCGCAGCGTCAGAAGCGCAAGCGCTGGTAAATGGCATCTGTGTCAGATACCGATACCACCATAATAGTGCAGATACGGGCCTGTCCGATACTGGTATCGGTGCAATACTAGTTGCAGGCACTGTTGTGGCGCCTTCGACGTCATATATACATTTGTATCTTACTTATTTTAAAGTGAACTGTCGCAGTGCAGTGATATGAATCACAAATGACGTGTGCAGTTGCGTCCGCTACTTCCACTTAGTTCACCACGAAACCTTGCATGCGGAAAAGCACTTCTATGCTGGAATTTTACGCATTGTTCATGCAGTGCACAAAGCATAGACTGTAGGGCAGCAACTAGCGATTATTTAAATAATCGATTAGTTGCCGATTATTTAAACAATTAGTCAATTAATCGGTTGGACGTTTTTTCTTTTAGAAAATTCCCAAAATGTTAACACTGACCAACAAGTAGAGATTAATCTTGTTAACTTCATATCTAGTCAAATTTGGTTCTTCTTAACCAACAAATGTACAAGTTACTTTCTATAAGACAAATTTATATGATATTTCCATTCTTTTTATATTTGATCTTTTTCTTCTTTTGCACCTTTTTTCCATCAGTTATGACCATTTATTATTTCATATCTTCAAATATGATGTATTATCAAATTCACCTGGACCGATTGGGGTAATGTCAGCAGAAAACTGGCGAAATGACCATGATTCAATTTCTTGCCGATTAATTTCATAATCAATTAGGTGTCATAATTTCACAAACGCGTCAGATTTGGCGTTAATATAGTTTTTATTTCAGCTCCCACAGGATCCCATTCATTCTGACTGTCGTTGGCGCCCCTAGCGGACAGTACCACCGGAAGAAGTTGCGTGTGGGGTGTCTCTCCCTCATACTGTATAGCTCTCTCCATCTCTCCTCGTCTCCAGATATACGGGTACTTTCAACAATGGCAGCACGCAGTCTGCGGCTTCAACCCGACTTTGATGAAAGCAATGGGATGACGTCATGCACGCTGCGTCAACTTTATATACAGTCTATGGGACAAAGTGTAGCACACTTTGCCAAGTAGGCAAATTTGGAACACAGCGTAGGGCTCAATGGGTGCTAGGCAAGCAGCACTGACCTCCACAGGAGGCTTGAAGGAGGCAGGGTGTGTGTTGTAGGCCAGGCTCTTGCCGTCTCCCTGTTCCTTCACCCTCAGCAGGACGGTGACGTCGTCACTGTACTGATTGGTCGCTGCCTCCTCGTAGCGCTCCATCCACGTCTTCATCTTGTTCTCCCACACCGACGGCTCTCCGGCCTCCGCCTCGGAAGTGTTGACACCCTGCAGAGGAGAGGGGGGGCGTTACTGCTGTAGCAGATGCCAGAGACCTCGAATGTAACTGGATGAGGATAAATGATTACTTACTAGTCGGATAATCAGGTAATTTTCTGGAGTAAACACAAGATCTTACTTTTTCTGTCCTTTTTCTGTGCCTCGAACCTCTTTAGACATCGTACAAAAAACATGCTTAGTGCCAACTAGACTTCCACCCGTTCAATCGAAGATAATCGATTATTGAATTAATCGGCAAGTAATTTGATAAACAATTAATCGGCAGTGATTAACCGCTTCCTTGGTGTTGTACGTCTTCCACTCAAACATGTTGAATATATGTTATTCCCAATGCCGGTCTCCATTCCAAATGTAATGGCTCCGCCCATTCTCTATACGGAACACTGTTCAGTCCCAGCAGCACAAATAGAATGAAGATAAGTAAACGGGTAAAACACCAATGTTATAAAATAGCACAGAAGAGTAGGTTCTTTCATGCCATTACAAAATGTCAATGTTTTTGAAGATTTGGTAATATTGCCACCATAGTGCCAACAACACTAAAAGACATTTTAGTGTTAGTAACAAAAATATCATGAACACACATTTTCATAGAAATAAAATATGCTTTATATTCTTTTTTTTTTATATTATACGCTGTCATGTAGAGACTTTTTTGTTCTTAATATTCGGTGGTGGTGTAAAAAAAATTGTATTATCAGATAAAGATATATTGTCATTTTGTTGATCACCCCCAGCCTGCATTAAATCTAATACAATGTAATAGTGTCTGGTGTTCAATTCCAGTCAACAGTTGCAAAGCTGTGGCAATCTTTCACATATATATTGTAAATGAGGTTAGAATTATGCATCGTAAATCTGCAGAAACTACAGATTCCATGTTCCAAATTCCAAAAAGTAGTTGGTAGAGGTGGAGAGGAGGTGTGAGAATAAACAAGACTCTACCTTTACTCTGGACGACTTTCTGGAGCCCTCGCGAAAGGCCTGCACAAAAGGAGACGTGAAACTGTTAATGTCTGCTCCACGTCCACGGCACTATAGATGAGTTTACACGCAAGATACAGGGGGCTGGCATTTTCTCCAGTCGGGTGAAACACACTTCCGGTGTCTGTAAGAGTTCCATTTAATCTTGTCGTAGTAGACCACGGTGGCTCACAAAAAAAACACAAAAACGCTCACCAGTTCAAAATCCGACCACTGGATGTCGGTCTGTGACCAGTAACACATCACCTGCCTTGCATCGTTCATCATTTTACATAAATATTGATGAAATACAGTCAAAATCCGACTTAAAGTTACTCACCGAGTGGTCACATGTTCTTCTGGACCAATAGGCTGGCTGCTTCTACTGGTTGTTCCAAAAGGAATGAGACAATGGAACGGGTTGAACTGATTATTAAATCATGTGTTTGTGGGTCACAGATCCGCGCGATAACATTTGGGTGAGGAATAACCCTGTAGGTGTGTGCTCCCACCGAATAGACATGTTGAAAAAATAGCTAAATATACGTAAAGTAAATGACACCGGAAGTGAGTACTCCCCGAACTCGTCTATTGGATCGCAAAGGAATAATTAAAATCCGGTACAAGGAACGAAAATGAAAACCGGGTACAGAAACTAAACGGGAAACTTTTTTTGTTCTGGAACAGGAGCACTTTTAAAAAAAATTTAAAATTATGTTAACCGGTTAGTACCGGTTTTATTTTGTACCGCAAAGTTTTCGTTGAAACAAGGCACGGTGTCTGTCCTATAATCAGGGCTCTGAACCGGTTCAAGGAACGAAAACAAAAACCGGAAACGAACGGAAATTTGCTGAATTTTACGAGAAACGGAAACAAAAAAATATTTCTTCAACTGTTCCGGAACAGAAACTGAAATCCACAAAACCGGTTAAAAACGTGTTTTTTTTCTGTTCTCTATATATTATAACATATCCTATTTTCGGTTGTGCATCCATCCAACTTTCACTGTCAGTCATCAAGCCCCATGCATCTGGGGCTCCATCTTGTGGACAGACGAGGAAGCGAATGTAATGGCGTTTTACACCCGGTTTTCATGTGAATACATTTGCAATGAAGTTTAACAGTCCAACAAATATATTTCGTATAAACTATATCTAAACTTAGCATTGCACAAAATAAGGAACTTTAAGAACGAACAAAATGTTTATGTTCTGAACCGGTTCAGGACCGATATTTTGGTAGAGGAACAGTTCCGAGAACGAAAACGTTAAAAATAGGCCTGCCTGAACCGTTCGGAACGGAACGTTTTAAATATAATTCTGTTCTCAAGCCCTGCCAATAGGTGTCCGCCTCTCCGCTAGTCTCTTCCACTGTGCGTCTTCCCTAGCCAGCCGCACCCGCGACGAGCGGCAGCTTGGCACAACTGGTGCACAACTTGCGCCAGGCAGCGTTCCAGTTGACAAGAACAAAATTAACCGCTCCAGGAACAATGTCTTTTTGTTCTAACCGGTTTGGGAACAAATGGCAAATGCTGCAGACAAAGAAAAGAGCCACACCTTCTTGGCGCGAGCCGAGTGTGGCGGCGGCTCCTTGTCTCCGCTCTTCTTGCGCTTCTTATCCGCCTGTTTGTTGCCGAGTCGTGCCGTGGTCAGTGTGATGGTGGTGGGCGTGTGCTGGAAGGCCGAGTAGAGTTCCAGCGGAACCTCGTCACCGCTCTCCGTGGCGCTGGTGTCGCCATCTGGATTGCCATACACTCCTAATCATTCATTAATCAACACCTGGACGTGCAATGATCCTAAAGATAAGTCTATGCTAGGCCATATAACCAATTAATTATTCATCAACGTATTTAGTAGTACATGTTTTGACAGAATGAACAGCATTTATAAATCTAGTGTTTCCTTTTGCTGTATATCTTCGGTGCCAAGCTATGTCTATAATTTCAATTACAAATCCATTGCCTGCGTGTGTGTGTGTGTGTATATGCTTGCTTTTTAATGGGTTGGGAAGGTTGATTTGATTCACTTAGAATTTCTTGGCGCTGCTCTTCTGGGCCAATGGGATGGCTGCATTATATTACATGCCCGCCAAAAATGAGTAAATTGAACCGGGTACGCAGATTATTGAATCATGCGTTTGTGGGGCATAGATCTGCCCCTAGAAGATTTGGGTGTGGAATAATAGCACAGCACAAGTTCAAAAATAAGTCAAAATACAGTTACGTAAATTCAGCCAAGAATTTTTTACAGGAAGCACCTGCCGAACTTGCCTATAAATATGAGCGATGTGTCACATGACAGTGGGTGTGGTCCCTTACAAAAAGATTCTGCTGCATGCACATTTACAAGTAACATTTACAAATTAGTTGGTGCAGCCTGCACGTGTGGATGGAATGCATTGTCGTACAAGTTCTTGATCAATTCATGGTAAGAAAATGAAGTGATTACAATGTTTTCGATTGGTTAATCGATTAATCTTTGACATACCTAATTTCAATGCAACAAAATAAACAAAATATTATTCAGCATTTCTTTAATATCAACTTCTTACATTTTCTATACCTACAATTTCTGAGCAGCCACCGTCTACGAGATGTGATAGAATGCTATGAACAGAATGCTAGCAATATAAATAATGATCAATTTGCAAAATGCAATGTGCGCAAAATAGAAATATGAATTTTGTACCCTTCGATTCCAATAAGGATTATCAATTATGAAAGGAAAACATTCTTCTCATTCTGGACTGTTGTAGTGCTGAACATAGCATGAATCAAAGTGTGATCAAATAATATGTAAAGAGTCGACATGTAATGGAAAATCCCTAGTGTCAGCTGCTAGCGGGGAAAAAAAAATGGTGCCATGATGAACGCCGCGTGAAATACATAGACATGTATGAAGTACATGTATCAAACTCGTGACCAAGTAATGCATTTTTCTGTAGTGAAGTTAGCATAATACATTTTAGCAGTACACTGGCCAGTTGCAGTATCAGTAGCTGTAGCCCAATAGACAATTCTGTTGGTGCAGTAAAATGAACAGATGTACATTAAATGAACCGCCGAATTAACTGTTTGTTCTGTCTTGTTACTCAATTGAATGGGGCGACGGGAGACATGGCACGTGTTCACCCTGGCGGCTCAACAATGAGCTCAGAATAGGGGGGCGCGGTGGCAGAGTGCGCCCCCCAGACCACAGGTCGAGCAGCACTGCTGCTTCTAATGCCCTCTGCGGCTTTTCTGCAATGTCTCCCCCTGATTTTTCATCCCAGTTTTATCAATTTTATCACTCTCTCTCTGAATAAAGAATGAAAAAGGGCGCCCAGAATACAGGCAGGTGTCGACTTTTTACATATACACTTGTTGGCGCGACATCATGTACTCACCAGACAAGCATTCTCTCTTCCTAGTCTGCAGAAGTATGGCCCGCTCCCGGTCCAGGGGCCGGGGCTGGCATCTCTCACAGAGGTAGGTCTCTGGGATGTTCTGTCGGTCAATGCCCATGCAGTCTATGTGCTGCCAAGCACTGCAATACCAACACCGTGTCATTAGCGGGTGCACTTTCTGTGGGTCAATAATCATGTGCATTATAATTGCACTTTCCCATTTTCAGATTTGACCATCAATGCTGGATGTTTTTTCGTAAAAAACAAAAAATACCCCAAATAGGAGCTAAAAAGACATGTGATTAATCTTGTCAACTTGGTACTTCTTAAGCAGCAAACGTAAAATAATTTAAGTTACTAAGTTACTTACTTTGACACAAACTCATTACAATTAATTTATTAATCTATACCATCATATTTTGAAGTTTTTCTTCATATGCCTTTTGCTAATGAATTATGTTGATTAAATATTTTGCATTTTCAGAAATTAATATCAAATTGAATGAATTGGAAGGGGCTATTATATAGTCATTTATATACTTTCATAAATTCATCCACACTCATTGCCGCTGAAAGACACGCACCGACAGTGCCGCGTCAGAGTGTGGGTGGCTTCACGCTGTGTGTTTAGTGGCAAACAGCAGTGGCTAGAGAGTGTTGTGGGAGAGGCGGCCCGCTTTAGTACAGTTAATGAAGTGATGTTGCGGCCAACACTGGTGCGATGTGACAACTTCTGTGAGTGCCGTCAACATTTTAAAGGCACATACGACCCATACGATATTCCATGCAGCCTCGTCCCTTACCAAAAGACAAAGCCAATTTTCAACTAAAGCCTGCATGGCGTGCCCAAATAGTTAACACACTAAATAAATGACAAAAACCAAGCTTACCTGCACTTGTCGCAGCAGATCATGTATCCGTCGTCATGGGTGAAGCCGCAAATGCAGCGTGTGATGTCGGCTGCGTAGCTGCCGTCCTCCGAGGTGCTGAGCGTCGTGCCGCGGGACACTTCGTCCTGGCCACCGCTCACAAACAACCCCCCCTCGCCTGGCCGGATCACCATGGAGGGGGGCGGGGATGCAGGCGGCGTGGGAGGGGGACGCGCCCCATAGTTATGGTCCTGGTTGAGGAGGGAGATTAAGAACTTAATAGTAATTAACTTAATTAAAAAAGAAGCATCCAATAAACCCTAGTTTAGAAGCAAACAGTGCAATATACCAAAGAGCCCTGGATGCAAACGCAACTAGCTAAACAATGTATACCGCGTCTTTAAGTCTTGAAGGTTCACTATTGGTGAGACGTGCACCAATTTTCTTCTTTGTTTGTGCTAGGGCTGCAACTAACGATTATTTTAATAGCCGATTAGTTGCCAATAATTGAAACGATTAGTTGATTAATCGGTTAGATGTTTTTACTTTAAAAAAAGACCCAAAATATTCACAGTGACACTATTAAAAACAATGAACTTTAAATGTAATCAATTTAAGATAATCAGACAAACATATTACAATTCATTTTGATGGTTCTTCATAATCATATTTTTTTTATTAATAATGTTGAGTAATTTTACTATTTTTGATTTTCAGACATTATCAAGTGATATCAAATTTGAATAGACCAATGGGTGTGGTTGGAGTCAGCAAAAAAATACTGACAATAGCAATGATTCAAGTCCTTTGCAATTACTTGATTATTGCCTTAGTTGTCGATTAATTTAATCAATCGACAAGTCATTGATTAATCAACTATTCGTTGCACCTCTAGTTTGTGCATATATGTGTAGAACAGTAGAAGGCTTCTATGGTAGGCCCGTCTCAATATTCAATAAGCCAATAGACAAGTTCAGGGGGTACTTCCGGTCTGTGAACCTCACTTGCCGTGTATTTGGCTATTTTTTCAACATGTCTATTAGGTGGGAGCACACACCTACAGGGTTATTTAAAACGGATGGTGGTAACTTGCAGTGAGCTCTTCCTCACCCTAATGCTCTCGTGCAGATCTGTGACCCACAAACGCATGATTTAATAATCAGTTCAATCCGTTCCGTTGTCTCATTCCTTTTGGAACGACTAGTAGAAGCAGCCAGCCACTTGGTCCAGAAGATGTGACCACTCGGTGAGTAACTAAGTCGGATTTTGACTGTATTTCATCAATATTTATGTAAAATGATGAGCGATGCAAGGGAGGTGATGTGTAACTGGTCACAGACCAACATCTGGTGGTCGGATTTTGAATTGCTGAGCATTTTGTGTGTTTTTTGTGAGCAGCCGCGGTCCCCTACGACGAGATTAAATGGAACTCATACAACAGCGGGACAAAATTCCAGGCCCCTGTATTTCGCGGGTAAACTCGTCTATACACCTACAATAAAGTATGTTAACTTCTGAGCACAACATAGTTTTTTGCATATTTATTTGTTTCCTTGTCACGCCTGCCCTTTCTCAGTCTTAACTGAATGATGGGCGCAATGATGCTTGAACATTGGTGCACGTTCAAGTTTCAGCTGAACATATTCAAGCCATGCAAAATGAGCGCAGGTTAGTTCCGGGGCTCAAAGTGCCTTTCCCTCAGCCGGCTTATTGTAAACAAAGGCATGTGTGTGCAGTAGGGGCGTCATGTTCATGTTGGACAAGCAACTGAAAGAAATTCCTTGTCGTTTTAATAAAATCACATGTATTTATTATTCTTTATTTGAGAGGGTGCATTCACATTAGAGCTGCAACCAATTAATCGATGATAATCGATTATTGAAATAATCGGCTAATTTGATAATCGATTAAATCGCCAGTGATTAATCGTTTCCTTTGGCCCATCTTCCGCTCAAAGAGGTTTAATATTTGCTGTTCCCAAACCCAGTCTCCATTCCCAGTGCCATGGCCCTAATGCAATGAAGACGACATGTAATCTTGGGTGAAAACCCATGTTGGAATTTATCTTCCATGCCAACACTAAAAGAAATTGAAATTTTAGCAATGAGTGGAGAGAGCGAAACAAAAAAAGTTTACACTGTCAAACTTTTGTAATAATTTACGCTAACTATCGATTCGATTTGAAAAATTGGGCGATTGTCAGTAAAATGGGAAATTAATCGATCAAAATACTTGCTAGTTGCAGCCCTAATTTACATACGTGTTTGAAAGTCAATAAAAGGCAATAGTTTCTTGCCCAATTTTAATTCATCGTCCAGCATAGTTATCGACATCCTACTTCCATGGCGAATCAGTCTTGAATGTCTGAATGTCGCTTGGCCCAAAAAAACAATCTTTGAATATATTTTTGAATGACAAAAGGTGTGTAATGAACTTGTGTGCTTAACCTAGCATTTCTTATGTCTCAAATACTTGCGTCGTGAGCCAGAGAGTCAGGTCTACTCATGCCAACCTTCACCAGCAGAAAGTTCTTAAGTTTACACTCGCTCACGTTTGCAACAGCAGAGGGCAAGGCACGTTTGCACATTCTAACCTGCCCATGACAAATACAAAACCAAGTACCCGTTCCTTCTGTGATTGTGTTTAGGTCAGTTGGTGAGATCCATAATGAGAAAAATATGTTGAAATCGTTGCACAATGCAATAATTGGGCATATGCCGTGCCTGAATTGGGTGTATTCACTCAACATTTTTAAACTTAATATAATTTCAAGTAGACTTTTTTTTCCTATCCCTGACAAAAGCACACATTAACATCAACATTTTATTTCAAAGCAAAATCATAGTCCTACAGTATGATGTATTATCAAGTTAAAAAGCCCCCACCCCCCCCAAAAAACAATAAAATCAATTGTACCTCTTAATCATGCGTGCATTCTTACAGTATTATAATGTGGCAATATCGCAACCATAGAATGATGATGAGATTAATTTGAAAACGGCAAAGCAAGCCAACTTGATCTGGGGTGTGTTGCATCAATATGGAACCAGCAAGTACCAGTTTGTTGAGTGATAACGACAGCCCTTATAGCCAACATGTTTGTTAAATGTAAACGCATCAGTCCTTATAATAAACATGTTCCTTAAAAGTAAACGCATCAGTCCCGACAATAAGCATGTTTGTTAAATGTAAACGCATCAGTACCCATAATAAACATGTTTGTTAAATATAACTATCAGTCGCAATCATAAATATGACCTCTACAGTACTGTAGGAGAAAATCAAAGATTTTTGACATTGGGCAGGTAACAAATATTGTCCAGACTAAGTCCTTACCCATGAAATTCAACACTACACAAAAGGTGTGGGTTCAGGATGGACAAGTGCACAATGCAATCTACCATACCTTAGACCTCTTCACAGACTGCTCAAATCGCTGCCTGGGCACCATTGCCACAAACATCGGTCTCCACAAACAGTTGTCCATTTGTGTTCCTCTTGTTGTATTTTTTTCATCAACGGCAAATGTCACCAAACATAGGTAATAAATAACCCACAACTCTGCGTAAATCTGCCAGAACACAAACAAAAAGGTAGCTTCAGACTTTAGTGTCTCCGTTTAAATGATCCTCCCACATCTACGACATCAAAGGCCCAGTGGCAGGACACAATGATAACTACCCAGCTGATTGTGACCTCATACAGAATGGACTATGACACATACCCCCTCCACACCCCATGGTGAGTCTAGCGCCCGTCCACATTACGTTTTTGAGTGAAATCCGATGGAGCGTATAGAAGCAGGGTATACTGCCGCCTCACCGTCGGCACTGCACCCGCATTTACTCAGGCGCACTTTTCAGTGATACCCTGTGAACTATAACTGAAGAATGTAAACGGGTAGAAACAAGCATTTTTACTGAAAATAAAGAACGTCTGAAGTTTCGTTTGGTGCGTTATATTGACTAGGAAAGAGAACTTCATTTTCTATGGCCCGCATCCCTTGCATGGTCGGCCACTATACAAAAGGCTGTTAAAATCCTTCAAAGGTTGTTCCAACTGTGTGAACGAGTAGCAACAGCCAGACCGTGACTCGTAGAAGTGCGCTAGCTTCGCGCTAATAGCCCCACAGTGCTACACATGACAAACGGATCATTAAAATGAATGCATCAACCGAGTCGTTTTTTAAGTCATCAACAGAGTCGTCTAATGGATTAGAAAAGTATATATTGATTGGTGGAAAATTATATCAAAAGCAAAGCACCAATACTAAATAATATCGATTTTGTATCGATATATCGATACAACAGCTGTGGATACAATGTATCGATACGTCCGCAAGAGTATCAATATTTTTTCTCTCTATTTTCATCAATTTGCTCGTGGACGTAATTCCACTCCCGTGCTGCAGGTGGCGCTAAACCTATTTGGCGCCGTCCTCGCTTCCTTAACACACACAAACGCGTGTGTGCCATGGCCATAGACTGTATGTGTTTATATACAGTCTAAATAAATGTAAACGATATGACAGCTATCATTGATTTATTTCAAATTTGAAACATTGTCTAGCCTGCTGGGTAAAAAAAAATAATCGAGTCGTATCGAAATCGTATCGAATCGTGGTGAATTCTTGAGTATCGAAAAATTGAATCGTTGGGTCAGAAAATTGATACTGTATCAAATCACCATGATGGGTGTGATTTACACCCCTAATACATCTGAATATTTTTATTATTTTATTGTTTGGGTGATATCAGGGCAGTACGTTAGTATTAATCATAGACTCCATGCAAAATAAATCAGAGAACACCATACACAGAGATAATTTTGGTCACAATAACCGTGAGGATAAAATTTCAGACCCATAATAGTAACAGCCCTATGTGACACCAGTAGCTCGTTAATTACTTCAACTATGTTAGACAAATGAAGGAGTATGGAAATGACCATATCCCCATACTTTACCTCAACCAGAAATCCACATGGATGGGGATCTGGTATATAAACAAAGAAGTAGCCATCACTAATCAGCCATTTTTCCTTGACACTCAACCCAAACAGCCATGCCCCACATTTTGGACATTTTGGACTATTGCGATATTGTGACGTCATGTAGATAACATTCTTCTTCTCCACAGGTTTAATTGTGAAGGTTGCTGAATAATGTCTGCACAACATGATCTCACAATTAGCTGCATTGCACATTGTGACCATCAACCCACCTCATACGGATTGAAATGAATAAGAGTACTATTTTGTTGTTACGCGATATGCAGTGCTGTGTGATCTCATATAAGCCATAGCAATGTGCTGTGTGACCTCATATAAGCATTGGACATTACATAAAAAACTGGAATTAGTTCTGTTTGATGTCCCTTTGCTTGATAATTCTGACAGCCTTTAAACAAGAAAAGAAGAAGCAAGAGAGTTCGAGTCTCCTCCATTTCAGTTCACTATAGTCGTGTCTGAAACTGCAGCTTATTTCCTGTATAGTACTCCATGTAAACTATAACGTGCACTCAAAATATCCCACAGAGCACAGCAAAAAGTAGTGATGTACATCAATGTGACAGGCCTAGTTGTACACGGAACTGCAAGCATGTGTGTGTGCGCCTACCTGGAAGGTCAAGTTTAACAAAGGGAAGTTGACAACTAGTGATTTTGGTGGAACATTATGGATTTCCTTTCAAACCCCTTTTCAAAAACAAGCTTGATGTAATAAAACTGTTCTTACAGCGTAAGGCAGGCCAATATAGCTGTGGGAGCTGCTGCTGGAGATCTGGTGAGGGTAGCTGGATTTCTCCACAACCACGGGGCTGGCTTCCACAGATTCAGGTCTGAAACGACACCAATGCTTTCATTAGTCTCAGTAGGCAGTGAGGATTGTTGCGTCCGTGTCTCAAATTGAACACCTCCATTTTGGAGACGACACATTATAATACATATATTACACAAATAGCTCCACTTTACATTTCAGCTTCCTAGCAATCCACATGTATTTCTAGGAAGTCCTATTGCCGCTGTGTTGTTGCTTGTTAGTGTTAGTTGTTTTATACTAGGGGTGTAAATCACACCTATCATAGCGATACGATTCAGTATCGATTTCCTGACCCAAATCGATTTTTTTCGATACTCAAGAATTCACCACCATACGATTCGATACAATGTTTCTTTATTTAACCTGATACGGGAGTGGAAAGGAATTATGTCTAGTAGCAAATGGATAAAAATAGACCAGAAAAAAGATCGATACTCTTGCAGACGTATCGATACATGGTATTGTCAGCTGTTGTGTTGATAAATCGATATTATTTACACCGCTATTTAATACACATACTGATAGGAGTGAAATAAACAATTTTCTTCCAATAAATGTATGCATTTTAAAAGCTAAAAAATAGAAAGTGGTAGACACACGCACTCACGCTAGAAATCTGTGCATTTTCAAGTTCACTTCCCCAACACCCTACACCCAAGTGCTCTCACCGGAGCAGTGAAACTATTTTTTTTCTGGCGTTGTTGGGTACAAACACTGGTCAGAGAGATGACCTTTGAACCAAGTCAGGAGGTCACCACTCCAGAAGGCAGGTTGGCTGGTCATTAGAGCAGCAACTAACGAACATTTTAATAGATCGATTAGTTGCCAATTATTTAAACCATTGCTAAACTATCTTGTCAAGTTGAAAAATAGTCCAATTTGGTTCTTCTTAGCCAAGAAATGTACAAGTGAATTATTTGTTCTGACACATTAATGCACAATGTAATGTTTTGATTATTTTATGTTCAATATTTCATATTTTCAGGAATTATTATGGGGTAATACATATCAAACACATGGACCAATAGCGTTAATCATTATTTTCGGCAGTTTTGTGCTTAATGTCTTTACCAATTGCTAAAATCGTTGCCGATTACTTTTAAAATCGCTGCCTGTTATACTATATATAAATTATGAAAATCAATAGTCATGCAAGCTTCTGTAATGTTTCATGTTTCCATTTTTTAAAGCATGTCTAGACCACATTTAAAACAATATTCACGCATCCCAAAGCAAAATGCCGAAAACATTGAGCTTCTAGAACATGCGTAATCATTCTGCTCAGAAGTTAAATCAAGTTAAAACTTGTAAAAATATATAACTGAACTAAAACTGAAAAACTAAGATGTAATTCTCAACAGATGAGCAGTTACCATGTTCTCAAACACAGCGTTGAGCCGTGACAGTCACGCGCTTTACACCGTGTGACCACAAGGTGTCAGTAAGACACCAAAAATGGAAACGCACTAAACTGAGCGTCCATGGTGTAAATGTTCCTGGTATTGCTTGCAATTTTGTTAAATATTCGAACCGCTAAAATATGCATTAATTAAATACAAATCCATCATTTAGATCTCAACATCTTATGATTTTAGCATTCAACAATACACTGCAATAAAGAAACGTGTGTGCATGTAAAATTTTACAATAGTGCTAAAATAAAGATTTTACACAACAAAAATGTGTATTGCGCACACTCCTGCCATGTGGCAAATCGAGGCAGATATTTCCAAGCAGATATGCAATACTCAACACCATGCAGTGGTGTTGAATATTGCATTTAGCAGTGGTGTCCCAGTCCAATCATCAAATTGGCGACCGGTCACAGTTTAAGGTACCGCGTCAATTTGCCCGGACCAGAATCAGGCAATCGCTCCCGGGAGCAGGCCATCATGCAGAGCCACACTCCTGCTGAATGAGCGGATACACTCTTCGGTGTACTATACTTCCACCATTTGTCAGGTAGAAGTAAGTATCACCGTTATTGCACATTGCAGAAAAGTCGGAGAGGGGATTTGAACCCGCTGCACTGCTCGACCTATGGTCCGGCGCACCCTCATCAGTATCACTGTTCCGATAGCTAATATTCCATTTATTGAATGTGTCTGGGCTGAACACCTGCATACAACAATATCAGCATTATTTGATGTTTGTGTTGCTTACAAAAAGAGACACTCTGTATTGGCAGAAATGCACAAACTTTGTTGACAGGCCGACCACAACTCTTTTTTTGTTGTTTAACGGCGAGGGTCTCTCTCCGACTACGTACACACGGAGCTGTTCAGGCCTTGTGTGCCATCTGCCTTTACATTTTTAGAATGCACAGCGAAAAGGGTTCGTTAGCTCAGCCATGCTAATGTTGTTAGAATGCTCGGCTGGCCGCCCGGCTAACTCAGCCCACAAGAGATATTTGTGTTGCCATGATCGATAATTAGGCAAAAATACTAGAAGTAGAATGATCACCCTATGGCAGTTATCAGGAGCAATATGTTGACATCATTGGGCATGCTTTCCCCTAAAGGCTGTTCACTGCAAGTGTGCATGATTCCACATCACACGGCGAGGAGTGGGCTGCGCTGTGTCCGCAATCAGTCTCCTGCAGCGTCTCAAAAACGGCACATTCTGCAATATTAGTTTCGCTTTACTTGGCGTATTTGAATATTCGATTTGGGATGTTTGTCAACCGATTAATCAGATCGGCCACAATCTAATAAGTCGGAAATTTCCCCCACCATAATGCAAACACCACTACATCACATCTTGTACAATACGGTACACTAACATTAAGCACTGAGCTAAAAAATGATCAATTCCTGACATAAACCTTCATTTCATTTACTTTTGAAAATATTTTTCAGTACATTTCTACTCAAGAAAGAAATCTGAGGTTTTTTTTCTCTGCTGGCCAGTGGTCTGGGGGTCATGTGGGACACGGTGACCTGGCTCTCTGACTCTTGTTGTGAAAGACAGCTTCCCCGGCAGCCTCCCGGCTAAACAGGTATGTCAACTTCGGAGTCGGCACGGAGAGCCAGTTGAACCGCCACAACGCGCTGGCTGTGCCGCGTACCATCAGAAACAACACTCTCGCTGACCAAGTCTGCAGCATGGCATGGCCTCTTCCAGTACAGACACACGCCATGTTTGAACTAAAATCATGGAATGAAGATTTGCAGGAAGTCGGCGAGCAGAAAGTTGCCTAAGTCAACATGGCAATGAAGAAGAGCATCGAGTGATTGCATTAGAGTATGCCTATACACAGTTCTGTCTATACATTTCCATGAACTTTGGTTAATATAATGAGACTCTGAAGAACACAAAGGTACCTATCCAGTGATTAAAGGAAATTCTGTGGTAGGTTCCACTAACTGTAGGCTTAGGCGGTCATTTTTGCATAGCCCACTTTTGACCTAATACTGACCAACCATGCAACTAATTCTGATTCTAAATACATAATACAAGACGTATCACTTTATTATATAAAATACTCCAATGATACCTCGAGTCCCGCTTCCCAGTCATGCGGTTCATAATGCTCAGTGGAGAAAGTGAAAGTGTATTTCCTGGGATCGCTTCTTGTATTGTAACAGTTTAAAAAAGCATTCTTCATGTCATAAAACACCAGTGCTAATGGATAAAGTTAAAATATATTTTTCCAAAGCGTTTAAACCCTGCAGACGCGTGTCTAGCAACCAATAAGGGGAACCCAAAACATTGCATTCTCAGTAATTTCAGCGTACTTACTCGATTAGTGCTGCCCCGCCTGTGCAGTGCTCTCCACAATTTCAAGTAAGTTCTTGGCAAGTATGTTTGTGTGAAGTATGCAGCGCTCTTAGTCTTGTTCCGTCTGCCATTCAACTGCCGTTGGAGCTAAAGCAATAAGGAAGAGTGCACCGCGCGAGTGGTGGGGGGGGAGTGGCATGTGCAAGTATGCTCATAAACAGCGTGGAATGGGCGTGTACTAGTGTTATGTGGGACAGTGTGGGCATGCAGGTAGGTGTGCAAGTGTCTGTCTGCACCAGCGTGTGTGTGTGTGTGTAATGATGTGTGTGT
>OMKY01209437.1:0-16722 GCA_900302395.1 Bregmaceros cantori | reverse complement strand
TAACTAATGAACACCTCTGGTTTATACTAGACCGCTATACTATACGCTCTGTATTGTATGATGTACGTTTATTTGGTGAATGTGTAGTTGCTCTATGTTTGGCTGTTGAAAGAGACTTCTTCGCATCTACAATGCGGCTAATGTTTCATGGTTAGTATGGAAATATTTATATATAAATATAGGCAATATTTAACATGTTTTGTAATTTATGCAAGTAGGCCTGCTAAGCGAGTAAACTTATTTGGCAGCCGTTAGAGCATATGCCCCTCACACAAGAATGTATGTATAACCCCATATGGTTTGTCCAGAATGTGTCTTCAGGCCATCAGGCACATGGGGCACTTGCCATCGGAATGCTACGTCTCAGCCGATTGCAATGGCATATTTGTCAAATAGGTTGTCCGGTGCCAGTTGAGATATTGGGTCTATGAAATTGATGCTTGTCTGTAAATAGAGAAATAAGTAAAAGAATTGCCCAAAAGACAGGGATACTAAAAAGAGAAAACAAGTTACAATGTACTATGTGAATATATTCATCATTTGTACTTTACGCAAAAACTACAAGGATCGGCTCACAGGAGCAATTTGGCCTTGTTTCCAATCATGTATAGATTTGGCATTGATCTTGGAGCAAGGTGAAGTTCTCGCCCTTTGCAGATGTTCTTCTTGTCGTTTAACGGCGATCGACACTTGACTATGCAGGTCATTTACGCTGGTTTTACAAAAATTCCAGAGCAGGCTGCTTTCACAGTCCTCTCTTAGGTCTGAATTTTTGTATTTTATTGTGAAACAAAATAAATGTTTGCTCTAGCTTTTAGGCTATATGACGACATAACACATTGGCATCTGAGCAAAGTGGATATTGTTTCATGGCTATTCAAAGACTTGAGAATAAATTCCCTTGAATATAAATTATTGGTGCCCAGATTTACCTTCTCTTGGCCCACCATAGTAGCTCGGGAACAGCATAAAGCATGAGCCCAATTTTGTGGTATTACCTGCTATTATCGAATGTAATCTAAACTAAGATATTTTACAAAAGAGTTTCCGTTTTATGTTGAATTCACGCAGGATTCGTTGAGATTGAGGAGATTGAGGTCCTACGCGTGCGTAACATTGAGTTGAATGAGCATACACCGGCTTTTGGCGGAGATCTTAGCTTGTAGCGCATGTGGTGGAAACAAGGCTTCGAGCTGAGCTGTGATTGGTTAGTCGACCGACAACGGAGCAGCATGGGGGACGACCTGGGAGATGAGTGGTGGAATCACGATCAAAATTCAGGTATTTACACCGGTGTTCGAGCCGCCGACAGAGGGTCGTTGATGTTCACTGTTTTGCTGGCTAGTTACCCAACCCGACTGGCAAAACGGGGCCGTCAGATTGTAGTTGTGTTCACAGAAAAGTTTATAACAAGGATGTTTCCTCACATGTGCTTCAAGCATGTGTACAATAAACGGGCGCATGGGAATGGCAACGTGGAAATTTAATACATTAATAAACGTCACATTGGAGCGAAACGTCCCCATTGGGTTATGTTTTGCGTTTCGCGGACTGTCGCTGCCTCGGCCCCAGTAGAAAAGAGTGAAGCATGTTGGCTAACTTGGCTACACCGGGTCTATTGATGTGTCACCCGCAGCCAGCAAGTTATCTTTTTACAAGGCATAGGTACAGTGTCGATTGAGGTTCCAATGGATCTTAAGCCGTTAATAGAAAACATTGTTCAATTTTTTTTAGTTTAATAGTGGGTTTGCCTTTCGTCCTACGTGATGCGTGGGAGAATTTGCCTAACAAGCAGCAAATCTCTGCTTAAATGGCCGGGTAGCCTATAGCAAACGTTTTGCACATCCAGTGAAGGCGCAACCTCTCGTCGCATGGCATCCTGGGAAGTGTAGTTGGCGAATTAATTGCAGAAAATGTATTAGCATTTTATTTCATATTTCAATATATTTTCAACTTCCATACATCCCTATTGACATTTACGAATTACGACTATCGCACAAGTTTCCCTTAACCAGCGTTGAATGTGCAAATTGCGTTTATACAAATGGAACGATCGCGTTCCAAATTAAAACACCCATGCCTATTTCATGCAATGCACGATAGAGGGCAGCACACCATCGCTACCACAGCACACGGAGAACGCTATTACATTCACCACTGCAAGTCATGTTTTGTTGTATTTTTATTATTTTGTATTAAATATTCATTTAATTTTACATGTTTTGCATGCATGAATCTTGAACACTCAACAACAAAATCCTTACACAATATTCATCCCTTACCGACATTCTGAGAGGAATGCTCAACAGTGTTCAAGTACTTGAATGTCTGTAAATCCACCCACAGGATTAAACGCTTCGATAGGGCTAGTGCACGATGACGTCACGGCTTGGGGGCAGCAGACATTATGGTGGTAGAGCCTAGCGATATTTGCATTACATTGTCCTTTAAAACGTCTTCTTTTGTTGATTTATTCATGATAATAAACATTCCCACAACCACAACTGTGTTTAATGAAATTTCAGTTTAAACAGACACGGTGTTGCTGCCAAAATACAAAATCTGTTATGAAGTCATATGAGCATAAACTATTCATAGAAGAGATCCTCCTGCTGGACTGCTGCTTAGAATATGTCTAAAATGTAATCTAAATGCACCTTAAAGGATGGCAGCACATGCAGCCTTGTTTAAATGCTTTGTTGGTTTTGACAATTAGACAAAAAAAAAACACAACCACAAAAAGCTATAATAGAAATTACACAAAAAAAGCTATAATTAGAAATTTTACATCTTTGAAGGAAGATACTCGACTGGATGGCACTCCGTCATCTCACCAGGCGATAAATCGGCCCATGATTTCATTTGTCCATGTTGCATGCATTGTGTCCAATGACACAATCATCATTAGAAAACCAATCATATAGGTTTTCCAAGTGCTATGCATACTGTATGTATATCTTTATTCCAGACTCAAGGTCAATATCGACAGGCACACACCACCAACGGAAAAAAAAATACAGTTAAAGAAACAAAACAGAAACAACAACAATGCATAACAAGTTACATGCTGTACCATGTTATTTATGAATGTGTGTGTGTGTGTGTGTGTGTGTGGTATACAGTAATCTAAAATCTCTAGTTCATGTATAACTGTTGTATTACTGGCACTGCTCTATACCTGTAGACTGAAAGTCAAGGTACAGTTGTTGTGGGCTTGTGGCGGCTGGCTGGATTCCATGGGTAAACGTTACAGGATTGACTGCTTCCTTTGCTAATGGCTTTGTTGTTCTGTGCATTGTTGACACTCTCTCTGCTGAGACCCAGTGATCTGGGTCTGGGAATCCTCGTCACTCCGGGTGTCTGTCGATGGGATCAGGGACACTTGTTATACACGTGCCGAGGTTTGGTATGCGAAGCAAGACATGCAACATCTGAAGTTGGTCTTTAGTGTCTGTCTGTCTTATATACAGACCCATTCCAAGAATGCCATGGACAAGTAGCTTAATGCCCATGATTCATTTCAAAATGTTTAACTTCCATTAGGGCTGCAATCCTGCTACTAATGATTATTTTAATAGTTGATTAGTTGCTGATTATTGAAACGATTAGTCGATTAAATTGAATTGAGTTGAATATTTTTAACTTTAAGAAATCCCCAAATATTCATAGTGACACAGCAATTAATCTTGTCAACTTCAAATGTAGTCATTTTTGGTTCACATTAGCACATATTACAATTAATTTATATGCTGATATTTTGATGTTTTCCGTCATTTTCATATCTTTTCATCAATAATGTAGAATAATTTTAATCATATTTTGGATTTTCAGAAATTGACAATTGTTTAATCAAGTAATTGTTGCACAACTAACTTCCATAGATTATAGATTCTGTGCTCACAATTTAATTTCAATTATTTATTTTAGCATTTTGGCTCATGAAACCCACAACAACACACATTTAAAAAAATCTGACTTCGATGAAGAAATAACCAAATAACTTCTCAGTTGGGGCAGGAAAAAAATTAAGACCACAACATTTACTCGATTAACGTGATTACATGACTACAAAAAACAAATGTCTATAGATGTCTCACCTCTTGGGATACCAGCTAGTGCTACTGCTTCTGTTAACTGAATTTCATAACTATATTTATTACAAAATGACGTGACAAACACCATTACTATGGCTTCTATTGATTTTGCATGTGTTTCAAAGAGAAAAAAATCATATGTTGTTTATTGATCATGCAGAACATTAAACAATTTGTCGTACGTTTTTATGCTGTCTTAATTAGTACATCTGTCTTCTCACAATTGCTTGTTACCTTGACAAAAACATTGTCTTTTATTACTAAATATTCAACTGCTGCATTCCTTGTTGCAGGCATCAAACCAGATACTGCTGGGAAATGCAATGTCTATCTCCATATAGATTAAGACTCAATGTTGTGTGTGTGTGTGTGTGTGTGTGTGTGTGTGTGTGTTTTTAGCACAAACATAATCTCTGAAATGACAACAGCCCAAATCCTTAGCCAAATGCATCATGTAGTCTTGCATTCGGGTGACTTGTTGAGGTGACCTTGTATTTAAGAAAGCAGAATTCAATCATTGGGGGACTGGCAGTGGATCAGGGTGCTCGTGGGGTCTGAAAAGTCTTAAAAATAATTGTAATTCTTAAATTCCTAAACTAAAACAGGCCATATATGTCTTAAAAATGCCCACATTTTCATTGCAGGTCTGAAATGTGATTTAACCAAGTCTTAAATTAGTGGCTAGTTTGAGAAGTGTCTCATAAAAATGTGCCTGTTGCGTTGTTGTTTATACTGTCTGCATGCTGAAGCTCTAAATAAGTTGGCTTTGTGTGTTCACTACCGCGTCCAGTTCCTTTCAAGTCATTTTTGTTTCCGCCAGGTGTTCATCATTGTTGTTTGTCCACACTATTGATTGTTGACTATGTGTGTTTGTGAAACAGGTAGCTGTAATTTCCAGAAGAATTGGCTGAAAAGTACATCGTTTTTTGGTTTGGGGGTTCTTGGAGTTGGTCTAAATGTTTTCTAAAAAGGTTTAAAGGTCTAAAATGTTAACGTGGTGATTCCTGCAAGAACCCTGGTGGATATTTCACACTGGAAATCAAGCAGCTTGGCTCCTGTGTCTCAACCATCTTCTCATCTTCAAAACTCTTGGAACTTTATTCCAGAATGACACTTGAGTTTCACATGGGAAAGAAAACCTTGGACCACCGGCCCTGGCCAACAGTCCCGTTTCCTCATTGGCCCAGTTGAGACACTCCATACTTTGGCTTAGGCTCAGAAGTGGCTTGATTTGAGGATCTCAACAATTCTAGCTTAAAATAGGGTTGGGCGATATGGCCTTCACTGGTTTTATTGGCAATACATTTTTGCAGGTGCAGAGCCTGAATCATTTAATTGCCAATGTCTGCTCACATGCACGCGCACCACACAGTGTGAGTGTATTTGTGTGGAAAAAAATAGCAATGCAGTTCTAACTTGATTTATTATGTTTAATGTTGATTACCACAACCATGCATGCACCACTATTTAAGCAGTTGCTTGGTTCCCAATTTCCCCATCCTATTGAAGGTATCAACGATGCTATTTGGCCAGTTGTGTGGTCTGCATTCTTCCCTATGTTGAACCATCCTGACACAATTAACCATTGCGAAACAATTTAATGATCCCTGGGGAAACCTGTCCATGTGCTGTGAGTTTATTAGATGATTGGTATGTGAAGTTGTGAACCTCAGTTTAAAACCCATGCCCTGCAAATTTGTATTTATTCACAGAATTAAAATTGCAATTCCCTTTTGATGTGTTTTATGATCTGGAAACCAATGGCACGTTTTAAAATGTGCCGCTTAAGATATTACAACAATGCATTTAAGAAGTTAAGAAACTTTTTCTGACAATACGTTTTTTATAGAAAGGCTCTGTTTATGCAGATGGGTTGACAGCATGAAGTTGCCATTGCTGTTTCTGTTCCTAGATAAAGGAGGAATCAAACACCCCATTAAAAGAAAATCAACAGGGTTAGATCTTGAGATGACTGAAAACTAATTAGAGTACTCCACGTTAGAGTAATTACTAATTATCTCACTATACATCTGCTTTTGACAAGCATAAGTAACTGAGGAAGACATGGTTCCCCCTGGGGTCTAAAAAAGTCTTAAATTCAGAAACTGAAATTGTAAAAACACCCATATTCCTATAACGGGTGTATTTAATTCACTCAAGAAGTGTCTCAGAAAAATGTGCCTGTTGCGCTGTTTGTACTGTCTGTTTCCTGAAACACTAATAAGTTAAGATAACTATTTGGCCTGCACCTCACACCTTTTCAAGTATTTGTTTTGTGTTTGCCACTGCTGTTTGTCAAGAATCGATAGTAAGGACAGTGTTGTTTGTTCGTGAAATGGTTAAAAACTAAAAGTACTGAGTCTGTAGGTCTTGAAGTTGGTCTAAAATGTTTCTCGTAATGGTCCAAAAAGGTCTTAAAAATGTCTTAAATTTTACTTGGTGGATCCTGCTAGCATCCTGTTTAAAACACTGGAAAGTAGGACTTGATTTGTAGCATTATAATCACTGAACGGCTGTTGAATAAACATCTGCCTTTGACAAGTGTAAGTAACTGAGGAAGACTATACTGCCGTAGATATTCTTGCGAGAACCCCCTTGCTCCCACCCCCACCCATCGAGTACAGCCACGGTGATTTATGTGAAGAGCCAAAGAGATAACTCATTGCCTGACGGCGTGCCAAATGTCGCGCGGATGGAAATTCCCATGAAGCCTCCTCCGGTGGATCGCCGTTAAAGCGCATCTTGGCTGCGGCTCCGCCGGTGATGTCAGCGTGCTGTCCCTCGTGTGCAACGGCCATTTGCTAATCTGTCATTACAACATCACAACCTAAATCACAAGCAGAACGCTTGGGAAGACTCTCTGTGTTTGTGTGAGTGTGTGCGCAACTGTGTGTGTGTGTGACAGCAATCGCGTACCACGCATGTTCAGGTGACAAGAAGATTTGCGAGAAGTCTGATTTTTTTTTTTTCTTCTCAAATAGAGGGGACAGCTTCCGCTCCTTTATTGTGGTAGATGGAAGCAATGTAACAAAATGTTGTGACATAACCCTGTGATTTTCTGCAATGTGTAGTATTTTCCAAAGTGTGGATTTATGAGTAATATGTAGGGAACAAGGCGTTGGAGCCTGAAAGGCACTTTGGGGCATATGTGTGCTCTAGCGGCGCACCTATCCATCGTTATTGTATTTTGTTAGTTGTTGTTGCTGAATAATTTAATCATTGAGTATTCAATGATTAATCGACTCAGCGCTGTCATGTTGGATAAAACCACCTGAAATTAACATTCGCTATACAATTAGATGTTCTCCAGCCCACAATCTGCTGCAGCCAATCAAAAGGCATTCTCTGTTGAAAATAATCAATGTTTACAACTATAGGTAAGATTAATAGCGCTGCAAGCGTACACTAGCTAAATGTTAGTGCAAGCTTTATTGTCATTGCAGTTATACTCTAGCCCAATTGCTTCATTCTGATTCTGAGGTTGTTATTCAAATATTAACCTGCGATGAATTTAAATATATATCTTTTATTTATGGAAGTGGGATATTACAAATTACTGCATTTCAGGGAATGTTCTCACTTATCGATTATTGGTCATTTCATAAACCTATTGGATTCCAGCACTACAGGCTAGTTGGAGCAAATAATACCGCTCTGGCATGCTATTGATGTTAACCAACAGGAACAGATCCGTTGTGCTGCCAAGTGGTAGAAGTCGCTGCCTCGACATGTGGGAGACGAGTTCAAATCCAAGCCGATCTGTGTAGGATGCTGAAATTGGGCCAGAAAGTCCCTGCAGTATACCTAGCCTCAGGTACAACCTCTTGTGGGGCTGTTGGCCGGTGGCACAATAAATCACATAGAGACCAAACCTAGTGCACCATTTGATGTTTTCTACTGGGGGAATTGTGTGTGGATGTGTGTATTTGTATTGAACCTTAGAACATGTGCCTATATTTTGCTCTGAACTGAGGTTTCACTTTCTAAAACGAACCCGGAGTGCATTAAACAACACAAGTGTTTGGCGATTGATTTCAACGCTCACCAGAGACGGGACAGCCTGAGCATAAGCGTTTCCATTTTGTGTTTTGTGTAATTATAAAGCAATGAGCACAAATGGTTTGCTTTAGGTAAGCAGCCGTGGTATCCTGAGTGGGTCTCGTTTGAAACTTGATGTTTATTGAGTTGGAGGCCCTGGCATTTAAAGTGAAAATGACTTGTGTGTTTGTGCCAATGGAACATACTGTGCTTTTGCAAAGCACATCATGTTTTCTTTTATATTATATGATATATTTAACAAGCTGCAATCTTAATACAAATACAAACATACACCCATATTGACCCAATCTAACCATGCATGCCAAGTCAAAAACTAGTCACTAACACTGCTGGTTAGCTTAACAGATTTTGCTTACAATGGCAATATAGGATCTCAATTTCGGCCTATGTTGGTGCTCACTACCTTTTTACCCTCATATCAAACTCCCCCATCACTGTAAATGATTTGAAAATGACTAAACGATTAAGTGATTAGCCTTATTAGCATATTTTTAATTGATTTTTCATTCCTTTAATGTCCAAAATGTATTATGTGATACACGCACGCACGGCCCTTTTCCTAAATACTTTGTACCTCATTTTCTGTTAAAGGTGAAGAATTCATGAATCTTGCTATTGGAAAATGTGTGATATGGGTCATTGAGTCATTGAGAACAATATAAATGGCCTTTTGGAAAAAGTACCTCATTGTCCATGTATTTATATGCCAGTTAACTTTCACTGAACACTGCTTGGATGAGAGCAGCGTTTTCCACTGTATCATAGAGTAGGCACTCGACACATCACACCGACAGCGCATGTGTATTCACATTGTGTGTGCGTGCGTTCGTCTGGGAAGAGGTGTGCGTGTGTTGTTTCATGGTGGGGATGGGGCGGTGGTCTGTGGGTTCTGAAGGAGCCCCAATATACCTGTCAACGTCTCCCCAGAATCTATGGCAATAATAATATTATTATCAATAAATCTGCCACATGGAATTAGGATGCAAATTATGCCACTAAATATTTTCATTTTGAACTCAGTTTCATTTTTCATGAATCCTAATCATTATCACCATGAATAACTTTTGCTTATATAATATTTTACTATACAATTGTCTACTAAGTTTTCAATGTTTCTTTTACATGGTCTCCTCTTCCATACTATCTTACGGCATCATTGGCATGGTATTTTAATTGGTCAATTATTAATTTGTCCCACTTCTATAGTATCATTCAGAATGTAATTCTCCATAAGGAAATGTTTTTGAAGTACAATAATTTCCATGGCTGCAAATTTTATATTTTTTGAGTAGTAGTTTGTGAAAGGCATGCTGCTATTCAGTCCTATTAAATATTATGCTATACAAGGTAATGGGGCCTGACAGAGTTGCCAATTAACTCATGTTGGCTAAACATTGTGAATGATACTTTGAACTGGAGTTTGTTTCATTTTTTATGTTGTTGATTGCTCTTATTGGCTTGACCTCCATTATCTGCTGATTTCAATAACATTCAGGATATGAGTATATATTGTCTGACTGTAAGGGTCGTCAATATATCGAATCACGATGAGACTCATATCAAATTGCGATAAAAGTATTTGATCTCAATGATTTGTTATGAGCTGTAAATAGATATTTTTGATATGCAAACTCGCATATTTTTACAGTCACTGACTGTAGCTTAACTAACTAAAGAAATAAAATGAGTGTGAAGATAATAATTTCTCCTCTTATCCCACGAGGGATAGATTATATATAGTGACCTATAATCGAAACAAATATATTAGTTATGGAATGATATGAGAATGTATACTGGAATTTTTTTTCGCCCAGCCCTAGATGAGTGACAATCCGGTTCCATTGAACAAGGAAATTGATAAGCATACACACAGGTTAAAATTGATGCTGTGATGACCTAAGTTAGAAACAATGTATACACTTTCATTATGAAAAGCTTATCATGAATATCATGGTTTTATTATATACAATATGATCATAATGTCCATTTATAGAATGCTACATGAAAAACATACTTCATTAGTATGATTAGAATATTGAATCAGCAACACATTCAGTCTATATGTAGTCATCCCATGTTTAGTATCGATTTATTTATTTTTAATGAGAGAAATACCAAGCATTCTGAAATTCTATTGGTCACTGGTATGAGTGTAAGATGTGGCACTACACCCCATTTATCTGTCATGCTTTGCAGATTTGCAGTCTGAAGTTATGATTAGTGGATGCCGCTGCATTTTAAAAACAGTACCATGACTTGAGTCCCTCAGTCGTAGAGGCCACTTACTGTAATGTTTGAGGGGTGTGCGTTTGGGGGAGTAGCTGGCGTAATTGTGATGCTACTTGTGATCGTGCCGCCACTTTTAATGTGGCAGCCATTCGTCAGCACTTGAGTCCTTTGCTCCTGTCTGAGTGAGTAGTACGCCCCACCGCCGGTCTTGGGAAGGCCATGAGCCGGACTGTTCAGTGGCGGGATGTATGGACTGCCCAGGTGGATGTGGATCTTGTTGTCATCGGTGGTAGTAATGACGCTGGGGTTGGATGCCGAGCTGTTTGATCTCTGGAGCTGCCAGCTGTTTTGTCGCTCAGGGCTCATGCGGAACACTGCCTGACCGATGATCTCACTGGGTTCTGGTGAGCATGTGCTGACTGTTACGATCTGGACCGGCGAGCCGCTGTGGTCTGGAGTCCCGGAGCGTGATGAATTTGGGCTGACCATTTGAGACGTTGGCCCTGCGTTGAGCGGCGATAGTGCTCTGTCTGGGTTGACCGGTGAGGTGGGGCTTTTGACGGCAGATATGGACGTGTTCTGGATGATGGTGATGCGCTGTTTGTGTGGGATGGTGGTCGTGGGGATTACAGCTGTGCTGGTGTAAGATGCTGCATTGTCTGCGGGGGGGCTGCTGATTTCCAGTGTCGCCGTGTTGTGTCCTTGGTCTGGTGTCACTTTGATGTGCACTGGCTGTCCTGGACTTTGCATTACAACCATGTCCTTTACTGGGTTGCTGTTTACCAGCTCATCGGTTTCACCAGCGGAGCTGCTGCTGTATCTTCTGCTATTATTTGTGTGATTCAAGCGATTTAGGTTACCAAATTGTGTGGGGCTGCTTATGCCTAGCACCTGATCCTCATTATGGTTTTGATCCTCGTCATCACTTTGCATAATCTGTCCTTCATTATGAATAAAAGAGGAAGCGCGTCTGTAGTTCAGTAATCGGCTGTCTCCCTCCTCTGTTTGTACTTCCTTGGTTGCCTGGTGAAGGTCTGAGAACCTCCGGCCGTTCACTCCAGGTCTTAGACTTCTGCTGAAGCGCCTGTATCGCTCAAGTTCATCAGTCAGTTCATGCATCTCTCTAGCGAGCTCTCTGTTCCGGGCTTCCTGGTGAGCTAGTTTTCTTTGCAGCGTGGAGTGGTCGGTCTGAACTTTGCATATTGACTCGTCTGTTTCCATCAACTTTTGCAGTTTGTCCTTCAGAGACTCAACCTCTCGCCCCAAGAGCCTCGACTTCACTTGCTCTTGCTGGAGTCGACGCAGGAGAGCGTGTTCTTGGTTGACTTCTTGCTTTTCAGCCAGCTGGAACCTGGAAAGCTCTCTTTTGGCATCGTCAAGCTCTTGTGTCAGAGTCTCGGACCTCTCTTGTTCTTTCCTGAATCTAAGCTCTAGAGATGAAAAGTCCTCCTCCGCTTTCAGCAGCTCGCTTTCCAGCACTTCCTTTTCCATTAATTTTCTTCTGAGTCTCTCTACTTCCTGGATCAGTGCCGCTGTTTTGTTGTCTGTTGAGTCTTCATTGCTTGACTTGTGTAAGCCCTTAATATCCACACTGCTCTCCACACTGTTTTTCTCATTTTTATCCTCCAGGGTCTGTATTATTCTTTTCATAGTATATATCCTGCCCTGAAGCTCACCATTTTGTGCCTCCTCCATGCGTAACTTTGTGTGTAGCTCATCATTTCCCTTCACTGCATCTCTGACCCTGGCTTCTAATTCTGTTTTGCTCCTCAGCGCCTGCTGCAGCTCTTCCTTTAGTTTTTCCGTCATTGTTATCATTGCATTCTGCTCATTTTGTTTGTCTTTCTCCAGGCCAAGTTTTTCTGTGGCCTGCCGGAGTCTCTCTGACATAGTTTTTCTGTCTTCTACCAACACCACAGACAGTGCTCTGAGCTTTGCTAAATCCTGCTTCAATGCCACCTCACTGTTTGCTAATTGTTTTTCTGCAACCTCCAGCTCCCGAATTCTGTTCCGCAGCGTCTCCAGTTCGACATACAGCTGGTTATTTTGACTCTTTTCCCTTTCTTGGTTTGCCCGCAGCACACTGCACTCCTGTCTACTTTTGCCCAGCTCCTCCTCCAAGTTATCTAACTGGCTGATTCTACTGTTGAGTTTGTCCACCTCCACCTTCAGACTTCGCGACAAACTCATCTCCCTGCCGAGTCTGCGGTCGAGATCCCTGCATTGTTCCGCCATGCGGTTTAACTCCTCATCCTTTCCACCCATCTCTGTCACTCTTCTGCTCAGTGCATCAACTTCAGAGAGCAAACTAGCCGCCGTCACTGCTCCTGCATCGCCGCCCTCCACCCACATCACCCTCTCCCTGAGCTCCGCCAGCTCTTCCTCTGCCTTCTTTAGGGCAGCCTTCGTGACCACTACGTCATCCAACTGCCGGCTGAGGTTTGCCAGTCGCTGACGAAGCTGCTGCTTCTGCGCATCGTGGTCTGCCAGTTTGGCGGTCATCACAATGTCCAGTGTTTGGCTGTGTTGCCGGGATTCCAACTGCAAGTCTGTCGACTGCTTCGTGCTCACCCCTGTGGAGCAAGTGGGGTTCACTTTGTGCTCCACCTCGTCGGGGATCTCGGAGAGCTGCCGAACCTGCCGTCCCTTGTCTTCAAGCTGCTTCTGCAACCTGTGCTGCTTGTCAACCACCAACAGTGCAAACTGCTTGAGTGTCTTTAGCTCGTCTTTCAAAGCCGAGATCTCCTTCTCGCTGTCTTCCTCCCTCTGCTCGCGTTGCTCTTGTTCCTGCACCAGCAGTAACTTTAGCCTGTGAAAGGGGCCGGGATAAAACACACGTATGCGTCATCTGCACATCACATCTTGCACATAAAAATACTGTCCCCCTGGGGGTTCCATATAAGGAGAAAACCAGCTGTTTAAATCAAGTATTTTCCCTGTAAACGGGGAAGTCCATGGAAAGTAATTTTCTTGTAAAGGCATTGACGTGTGTAAACCATTCATCTTTCCTCTTCTCCTCTTCTTCCATAGACAAAATGTACATGTGTTGGCCCTGTTTTGCATCATGTCGGCACACAGAGGGGCCTCTTTTTGATTCATTTTTTTCATTCACTTCCCCCTAGTGGCTCCACGGCAAGCATTCAGAATGATGTTGCGACTGGCACAACAGATGGTCCCCTAGCAGGGAGCGTTTGTTAATTAAGAAGTTCCTATTTACCCTTGAGTAGCCTACAGAGTCTGCACGCCTATCACCCTCCCTCCGTGCCCCTCTAACTCTATGCTTATGCCAACGTTTCGAGGCAGGAATTCCCCTTGTTCCATAGGTAATTACAGAGCTGGCTATATCCACCCCAGCCCTGTCACTCTGCCACACACCAACCTGCCTAATTCCACAATGCATATTACATTCATAACGTTGCTTTTTTAAAAACTATTCATAGAATGTGTGCATAAAGTCTGTGGCTGGACATATTTGCTAAATGGTTCTCAAATGAGAGTATTACACATGCAATTTATTCTGTCATTAAAGAATAATGTTGTTTATGATGATCATTGCATTTTTTGCTATGTTCTGCAAAACAGTCATTTTATTTCATAATGCAACTTCTACATACTTCTGTTGTAGGTCTAAACTAATAATAGTTATTTGGAATTCCATCCCTTCCATTATACATTATTTTCTTCATGTATAATGAAAGTTTTAATGAAATGTAATGCATTCACTATTTGTGTATTAGTGACACTGATTGTGTCATGAGACTGATGACAAAACAACATTTTAAACGCCATCATCCTAGTGCAATGCAACTTGTGGAGATTAAATAGCTGTAAACCATAACCCACAAAACTCTAGCAAATAGGCTAGTTGAAGCATGCCTGGAAGTCTGGAGCGCTTATGAAACTTTGCAGTATTCATCCTGGATCTTTTTCCCATCATGCTGAAACACCCCAGCAATTATGGAATCTGCATGTATTCCGTAACTCCTTAAGTACAGCCTATGCTCTGCGGCTCAACAGATGGTATGGCTGAAGCACTTAGCGCGGCCACCGCCAAAGGAAACACTCTTGTTTTTTATGGCCATCATGAAAGAAATGAATACTCGTCTTTATCGAAAAACCTCCTACCTGTGATGATGGCCTTCTCTCTGTCCGTTTTACATCCTCAGCGTAAACGTGGTCTTTTATTCCCCCCACCCCGTCTCCCACTCCCTGCCGCCGCTGCTGCCGCCGTCTATCTCCGCTCGGCCGCGCACACACACACACTTTCTCTCCTCGCGCGCCCGCTCGCTCTGCTGGCGTTCCCAGCTATGTGGACATTCCATGCAGAAAACCAAACATTATGAAAAGTGCTCCACACACTGAGACTCACTGGCAGCCCACGGGCGCCTCTTACATCATCACCAAGTCCTTATATGGGACTGTACAGTCAACGACGCACACATCTGTGCGCGTGTGTACCCGTGATTTTGCGTGTGTGTCTTGCTGGATTTGAGCCCAATCCAGATGAGATCATGGTATAGCCATGCCAGAGAGGCTAATGGGAAGGGGAGGTGGGGTAGAGAGAGCGAGTGGGGAGGGGGGACGTAGGTTTAACCCCTGAGTTGCATTTCAACTCATGACAGCTTCGACTTTTTGACTTTTATACGAATGACTTTGTGGCCACAGTAAACATTTTATGAACCGCCGCCCCCTGCAACTCCACCACAAACCTCACCCCCCGCACCCTCACCCCTCCAACACACGCACACACACTACGCACTAAAACTTCAGAACTCTCCGGGAAGCGTGTGTCTGCCATATCGCATCCTTTTAGATACTGTGCCGCCTTTCGAGAAGTCCTTTGAAAAGCTAGACATGTTTTGCGCTGTAGCTGCCGTGCCTGGGGCCTGATAACCTGACTGAGTGATGACATCATCATCTCGTTGGCCCACAATTACATCCATATGTGCGTCTGTCTCCCCCTTCTCCCTCCTGCTCTTTCTCTCCTCTTCAGCCCTTCATTCTTGTTTCATTGTCCCCTCCCCCACTCACCCCCCAATCTATTCCATGTTTTTAGTTTAGCGATTTGAAAATCTGTGCTCCAGTTGGCAGGCAAGTTAAACAAAAAAACTGAAAAAAAAGTATAAAAAAAGATATAGCACTGCTCATTGGCACGACTCATCTCGCAAATATGAGAAAGGGAAAGTCGGCCTTTCCCCTCATAAAGTCACAATGCATCCAATTTAATAATGGTGTGCAGTATATTTTATAGGACTGTTGCATGCATTCCCGAGTTGTTACGATAAAAAGTTTGAGCGGATGAGGTCTCTCGCTTACCTCACACAAGTCCCCAATTAGGGCTGAAATACTTCCCTGATGACATTCCCTCATCCGGGAACAGTTTCTTATTTTTCAACTGCAGAAAATACAGGCCATGGCGGTGGGTGAGAGAGCGGGGTGGGCGTCTCTATTTATAGACATTTAATGATTCGGAGTGCGTTAGTCTGCATCAACACCAACAGAGGGAGCTGGTAAATTGTTACAAGAATCCAATGTATGAAGTAACCCGAATTCTGGTTGGTGCTTCTCTCAACACAAAATAAAAATGTCAGGTCAGAGAAACTGAAATATTTGATTGTTTGTTTATGAACCTCTCATGGGTTACCACAGCAGCCTGAGAGGCAGAATACAGGCAAGCAAACATCTCTAGCAAATGAACTTACACGTTGCGACAAACACAATTTGAGACCCATTAAGATACTGTTTATGTTAACTTAGCCCATCCATGACAATATATAAAACGTATATAATGTTGTATTTGAAGTAACATGTATTACGTCCATTAAATTGTATATGAGAGGATTCTTTTACCAATTCACACCTAAGTTAATTGACTTTAATGATTACTTATTACTTGATTATTATTAATTAATATTACTTATTCATTATTACTTGAAAATAATATTCCATAATGGCATTATTCTAGTGCACTTAGTAATATTATGTAGTGTATACATATTCTACAGGATTCTTGTGGGAATCGGCAAGTTACATTTTAGACCATTTTTTAGACCATTAAATATTGTTTATCGATGACTACCTCTTCTAACCAGCTGGAAAACATGGTACTTTCGAGCCAATTTCTCTGCAAATTACATTTACCGATTTCATAAATGCCTGCTGTTGCATCTACTTGGCGAAAACAAAAATGGCTAGCTTAACCCTTTGTATGCTTATGACGAACATGCCCGTCTTATAAATCCACGAGTTGTAAGCTTAAGACGGCTATGTTCGTCATAGCGTTTTATCGCTCTGACGTCACTATGAACATCCGGGCTAACCCCGCACTCGACCGCCCCCC
>OMKY01209435.1:0-31972 GCA_900302395.1 Bregmaceros cantori | reverse complement strand
TAAAAGTTAAATTGCATTGCATGGGTCTGTTTCACATTATTTAATGAATGGAAAATCATGTTCAGTCACTCCGCTCTTGCCTGAATTGAATAACATAACAAAAAAATGCAACTACAAAACCGCAATATATTGCAACAGTCAAAAAAACACTTTAATTTTGCCAAAACTGCAGCCTTATGAACAATCAAAATAGGATATGCATTTAATTGTAATGTGCAACAATCAAGTTACTCATTAGTCATTACCACTGTTTGTTGACATTTTCATGATTCATCCCTTTTTAATTGTTGTCCTTTTTTTCTTTCACAAGAGGTACGCACGACTTCTAAAGATTATCGAACACGATGGGCGCACCAGTAAAACTGTCTGATTGATGCACATTCTAACTTTATCTAGACAAGATAAGATGCTCACATTGACATTTTCATTAAACATTGTGCAATAGAAGTAAAACTCCCCCGGGTTATGTTGTCTGAAATATTTTAATGTTTTGGAAAATGACCACCTGAAATCCTGAATAGACATGTTTAAAGTGGTAAAGCTTCATAATAGGGCTCCGACTAACAATTATTTTGATCAACAGAATCAATAAGTTTTATTGCAGAAATGAATCTTGTCAAATTGAAATGCAATCAATTTTGGTTCACATTAGCCAAAATGTACAAACATTCTGTTACTTACTCAGCCGCAAACTCATCACAATTAATTTATGAGCTAATATTCTGATGGTTTTCTTCAAATTCAAGTTTTTTACCAATAATGTTAAATAATTATGAATCATATTTTGGATTTTCAGAAATTTAAGTAATATGAAATGTGGAGATTAATAGGTGGTGGTGTCAGCCAAAAACTGCTGACAATAACAATGATTCAATTCCTTAGCGATTATTGATTATTACATTAGTTGTCCATTTAATTTCATAATCAATTAGTCATCGATTTAATCGACTAATTGTTGCCCTTGTTCACAACTTCACACCCTGGTACAGTAAATATAACATAGTACAAAATATAATATAATAACATTGAGAAAAATATATAGCATAGTAGTGTCAGTTAATAATAATTACACAGTCAAAATAAAAATAAATAAATAAATAAATAAATGATGACAACAAAAATAATGGATTAATCTCTTTATTTAAACAGATGAAGTTAAATCTGTTATTGTTAATTATTATTATTAAACATTAGAAGCTTGCAATATTAATATTGGAAAATGTTTTGCTGATTTGCCATCTCCATTTATTGCATTGAAATTTCCATTTTTATTAGCATTATCTTGGAATTGAACAAATTATTATAAACCAAATTATTTGAAAATCAGATTAAACCAAATTAGCCAAATTATTATGGGAAAAGGGAAATAGAAATTCCCCAGCTTTCCTCGCCAAAGTTGAAAGTACAAACAGAGAATTCAAATACCAAACATACAATGACAGTCCACTTTTACAGGTCTGGCAAATGTCTTTGGTGACTGTAACAATGGTAAAGGTCATCTGTGGAATATGGATCACTGTCACGTTGTTTACTTTCAGACGTTAAATGTTAAAATTACAATTGACTCTCTCTTTGGCGTGTTCAAAATTGCCCTTTTAAACATTGAATTCATGTCTAAAATAAATGTATTTATTGTTTTGTGTTGGCTAGTGAAAGATCAACTCATTTCACCTGATGTGACTATAGTGATAAAACCTTGTGGCAGATGATAACTCGCATCAGAACAATAGATTAATTTCACAACTTCACAAAACATTCTATTCATATTTTTCCATGACAAAACAATTCTCATGTAATATGGCAAAATTGATTCCAAATCTTGTATTACTCTGTAAAATGGGCCTTCAATTATTATTCTCAGACAGCCTCATGTTATCATAAATGTGGCCTTGAGCTTCCGTCACAGGCCTGCATAGGCTGGAATAAAATACACTTGCATACTGGCTTCGGAGGGGAGGAGGAAGTGAGGGGGGAATTTAACTCTACTACACTACGCTGAGATAGTGACGTGTTCTTGTAACGCGAGGATGGAGATGCCATTTTGAAGCACATATCTGCCACCATTTCGCATATGGGAATGGGGAGTAGGGGTGCGTGTAGGCTTAAAAGGATTAATGACAATGTCCAGCTTTCTACAAAGTAATACTGTTTAAAACATTGTGCATGTTATTTCACATTTTTCTATCATTTCCCTACATATATCATACTGTGGGGGCATACCCGGCGACACATCGCCATGTTTTCCAGGGAGTCGAGTGAGCCGCTCACTCAAACGCCTGAGACATGGCTTGCGGCGCAGTCGAAAACGAGGTTGTGATGATATAGTCAACATGATGCACGAAGATACAGAAACTTGTTCCAACAGTTGAGAGACGGCTTCTCATCGACCCAGCTATGTTTTTTCTTTTTTTCAAAGAATGCCAAGGACGGGGTGTGTCGCTCAGAACGAACCATTCCAAACGAACAAACAAGGGTTGGGGGGGCCAAAACAATGACAAATATTGCCAGATCATATTAAGAATGTGCCGATTCCTTCAGTTCGTGAGGTACGGTATTGATTGTTTTAATTAAAACTCAAACTCACTGACTGGGCACGGACGGGTGGAGATTGAGATGACTTGAAACGTTGAAATACGTTGAACTGATCCAAAATGTGAGTGGTGAAACCGCCATCATTCTGCCACCATCGCAGAAAAAAACCTCTTCCTTTAAATCTCTCACACACTCTGCTGCTAAAACTCCGTATTTATTTTCCATGCACACAACAAAGTTAATAATATTAACATAAATAATATTAATCTTGAATCATCCAAAATAAATGTTTTTTTTTTCAGAGCACTGGGTGATGGGGTGCAGGGGACTCGGAGCGCAAAACATTACTCAAACATTTGCCAACTTGTTGGTTGTCTGTTATCCCTCATACAGAACCCGTTTCACCACTATCCTTCCACTTTGAAGCTAGCGTAGAAGACTCGCATCTCCCGTTCGTCGCTCAAAACAAGTCTCCGAATTATTCAACACGGTCAGTTTACCTACGTGGACTCACCCCTTGAGTCGTCCCTTTGTTTTTTCCGGATCGGGTTGGGCGCCCACTGAGCAGGCAGGATGCCAGGAGAGATTAGCGGTGCGAACAGCAATTTGTTCGTGGCAGCCAGCTAGCACGTGTTGCTCGATCCAAGCGATCCCACTTCGGATCACCCTTGCAATTGCAAATGTCCAAACGGAGGGTTCGGTTCATTCATTAAGCTATACTGGACATTAGCCGGGTATCGGCTAGCTATTAGCTAAGCTAATCTATGAGCTAAAGCAGGAACAAGCTCAAGGCACAAGTCGCCGCTTCGCTCGCAATCCAGGCTATGAGTGTTTTAAATACCGTCTAATTGATGCCAAATGCCGTCACTCCTTGTTGTCTGAGCGGTTACGACCGACGTTTTGTATTCCATAGTTGGCCGGTTCGAATCTACAGTCAAACATGCTTTTACTATTTATGCAAAACACTCCACATAGTTAGGTAGTAGTAGGTAGTTAGGTAGTAACAATTAACAGTATTTTAATATTAATGATGCATTGTTTTAACAATATTATTATTTTTTTTAAAACTGGGCAATCAATCTCACGACTCAACCATGCAAAAAATGCAAACACAGGTCTTTACCGCTCTGCCACAGCGCCAGTAAGACCATGCAGGCAGTATGTTATTTGACTGCAGGCAGTATGTTATTTGACTGCTATTAACAACCATATAAAACTTGTTTCTAAAGAAGGAATCCAGCGCTTTTGATGCAAAGTCATGCAAAGTGCATTAATTGGCTGTATGAGCAGGCACTGCAATTATGATGGGAATGGCCATGACATCTAGAATGCCTATACAAATCCGGTCAGTTTGCGACGGCTCATCATCATTTCCCTGATCAATTTCATCACGTTCAGTGGACGGTGAGGCTTGACTAGCCGTCGTCTTCTCACTGTTAAGCTCTGGTAATGTAATCGATTCTAGCTTGTCATCACAATGCTTAGTCAAGTTACTTCTTCTCAAGATAAGCTCCAATTTTCCAAGCCTCATTGATTGATTAGGCCCCTGGCGTCTTGTTTATGCATAGCCAGACTTTTTGGTTTTGCTGCACAGTGGATCTCTTTAAAGATTCAAAGACTGGTTTTGTGTTTTATATAATTCTTATAACATGTAATTCTGCTACATGAGCCCTCACAGGCTCTCTGTAGTGTTGCATTGGTTATGTCAAATTACAACACTTATCCTATAATCCAACATACATTTACATTTCCTGTGAAACTTGACTGGTCAAGAATGCTACATTTGCCAACGCGCCCTGCCCTCTGTGTTTCTCCGGGTGACAGTGTGGAGATCGGGGAGAGCGTGCGCGGCGAGGACGTCTACATCGTGCAGAGCGGCTGTGGCGAGATCAACGACAACCTGATGGAGCTGCTGATCATGATCAACGCCTGCAAGATCGCCTCGGCCTCCCGCGTCACCGCAGTCATTCCCTGCTTCCCCTACGCCCGGCAAGATAAGAAGGACAAGGTGGGGGTGAGAGATAGCTGCCTAGTTTCTTCCTTCTCTTTCTCCCCCCCCCCAACCTCCCCCTTCCCGTCTTGCTGGAATGTTAACCTCCTAGGTCTGGGCGGCATGATTACCTAGTAAAATAAAATGCTAAAATGTAGGGATGCACTGGTACCTTTCTCTTTTTTTTTGAAAACCGATACAAGTACAAGGCTCCGCTCGGTAACAGCACGGCGTGAGTTCCGGTCTTTCCAGAGCTGGTATCTGTTCATGGTATCGACAACTGTTTGACAAGTACGAGTACATAAGCTAGTATCGGGCCGATACCAGTATCGGTATACCGGTAACAGTATCGGTGCATCCCTACTAAAATGTTTGATTTAGAAGTCAAATGAAGCTCTTCATTTGACCGCTGGCTGTAGCTCTGTTGAAAGAGCAGCCGTTCCAACAACCGATAGGTTGCTGGCTCGGATCACGGCTCCAACAATCTCCATGCCAGAGTCCAAGGCACTGAACTCCAAATCACCCCCAAGTGGGTGGTGACTGAGTGAACATAGTTTGCCATTTGGGTTTGCTAGATTCAATATTTAAAAAATCACATTATTCACAGCATTCAGGAAGAAATACGGTTAACTTAATTGAAGCATATCTGTCGCTCAGCCCTGCTACCATGCTAATGCAATCAACCTCGACAAATGCTTGTTTGTCACTAAATCGCAAATACCTGCATGTCTTCTGAATTCACCGAGTTACAGTAGCCTAGTTTCCAATCAGTTTTCTATTACTTAGCCAGAGGTCTCAACACAAATTTGGCGTCCTCACACAGCCTACAAAAAATATGGGCATTTCTTTCCAGACATGTACTGGTTGTGAATTCAAATCTGTATTGGTGTGCATCATGAGCGGAGGTTTCGACACTAGGCTACTGTTACCAATTTTTATAACTGGACTAACTTGGCCTATTCTTCTGTCACTCTAAGAGTCCATTCTTAGATGTTGTCTCTCCAATGTTGGTGTTGCCCGTCTGGCTTCTCCTATAAATTCTACTTTGCCTTCAGGGCAGAGAGGTAGGTTTGGATAGAGGACTGTTCCTGATGTAAGCAAGTAAGGCCTTCATTTTACAATTCAAACACTATGAAAATGAGCAGTGACTTGGCAGCAGTCTAGCGCCTCTTACAGAGAAAAGGTTGGCCCACAATTGGTTCTAAAGTTTATCAGAGGGACTGAGACCGGTGTATTTGCCCAGGAATTGAAATTGATAAAATTAAAATTGATAAAAACTGAATTGTAAAATAGTAAAAGTTTAAGAGATCAACATTTAATGGAAAAAACATCAATGACGGCGCTTCTCACATTCTAAAACCTATCGCCCAAACTACTCAAGCTCAATAATTCCTAATTATTACACTGTTACTACGGATTCTCTTGAGAGTTGAAACTAAACATACATTTACACACTATTATATCAGCCACACATATATTTCCATTAGTTAAATGTATAATTTGGATAAGTTCGGCATCCTGGATAAAAAAAAAAAGCTTGATGTCTGGCCTAGAACCTTCGACTCGTCGTCCTCGATGTGCAGAAGACATTGTGGCTAGTCCAAGGCGGCAAAAGTGGTCATGGCATATGACCCATGCAGCAACTTGACAGATTTAACTAGTCATTGAGAATCAGCCACTATTTAGTTTTGAAGAGTTCCAAACATTTATGATATTTGGTACACATGCATTATTAGACTTTGCCCCAAATCCCCGACCCCGAACAGTCAGCCAATAGGCAAATTATCACTGTTTGAGTTGTGCTTTAAGCATATTGTGCTCAACGAGGGAGTATTTCTGTGGACGGACACATTAGGGGAATGTAATGTCATTGATTAATCGATTGACACAAAGTAGTTATCTCTTATCAGTAACCAAATTCTGAGGGTCAGTTGTTGAAACTCCATAGGAGGGGCGAGTAATGATACCAGATTTTCAGCCGTAGAGCAGAGTCAAAAGGTCACATAAGATTAGCTGTACATAACTGGCAAGTGGCAACTTTAGCTCACGCTTTTCTTCATATACCATCATTGGTTTTTGCTGGTGTGGCTTTTTTTTCTTATGCGTCTTTGGATTGTCCTGCCAGCAGTACAGTTAGTTGATTAAAACTGGATTCTTTTTGGCCATGAGCCAGAATCCACCACCTAGCATTCAAAGTGCATTACATCAAACTCTATTCATGCTCTGTATCCCCAGCAGCATTCTCCACAGTCTGGGTACTACTGTGCTTAAAGCAGCATTTTAGCAACTTTTTGTTTGTGTCCAGTCTAAATCTAATGGACCAGGACAACTACTATGATTACCAAAAATATGAAATTGCAGCTAAAAATCTAATTCTGCAGTTTGGGAACGTGCAGATGGTGTCACCTTTAACCCCATCATGGCTACAGGTAATCTAGATGTAACGGGCTTGATGGCACAAGGTTGTCGTGGCCGTTTCTGGGCTTGGCCCAACGTGAAGCCAAATCCACCATGAAAAATCCACAGGGAATAACGAATGAAATTGAAAAAATAATGAAAAACTATTGCAGCTCATTAATATTCTACGCCACTAATGTATTGCATTGAGGGGCCATGGTGGTAATGATTAACTATAATACTTACATTTATTTTACACTCTAGTCCAATGTATACTGGGTGTATTACTAGACTGACAGCTCTCTTGCCGTTTCAGAAATTCTGTCAGATTGCCACTAAGTCAAACTTCTCTCTCTAGTTTCAGCTCAAACAGCTATATTTGTTTGCGATAAATTGTATAGTGTATAAATGCTGGCGTCTCCCATTATACAAGATAATTTTGAACAGGAACAATTCTATAGACGAGTCCGGGGGTCCTTCCGGTGTCTGAACGTCACTTCCGGTGTCATTTACGTGCCATGTATTTGATTTTTTTTTCTGCATGACTATTCGGTGTGAGCACACAGCTACAGGGTTATTTAAAAATTGTGGCGGTAACTTGCGGTGTGCTATTCCTCACCCAAATGCTCTCATGCGTATCTGTGACCCACAAATGCATAATTTAATAATCAGTTCAACCCGTTCCATTGTCTCATTCCTTTTAAAAAAAGTACTAGTAGAAGCAGCCAGCCTATTGGTCCAGAAGAACATGTGACCACTCGGTGAGTAACTTCTAGTAGAATTTTGACTGTATTTCATCAATATTTATACAAAAAAGTTAACGAACCGAGGAGTATGATGTGTAACTGGTTACATAGCGGCATCTAGTGGTCGGATTTTTAATTGGTGTGCGTTTTGTGTGTTTTTGTGTCCACGTACCGCGACCTTCACCAGATTTTATATACATACATATAGGCACCGGAAGTGACCTACAGAAGCACGGGACAAAATGACTCCCCCCAGTGTCATATAATGCTGCTCCTGCACGGCTTCAAGTCACAAACTGGAACACACCTGACACGAACAGCCATCTGGTGTCTTGCTGGAAACGGTTGACTGGTTGCCAGGTTGTCTGCCACCCCCCCACCCAAACCAGCTACCAGCGTGTGTCCACCATGTGGCCAACTATCTGCCATTAGCCACTAAAGCCCCTTTTCCACTAGCCCCTTTTCCATTTGGCACCGCCCCTGAACTAAACTAAACTGAGATGCGCCGAACTGTGCCTTGATTTTTATTTTTTTTTTGTAGTGGAGAAGTGGCTTAAAGTGGCTGAGTAGGTGCATACTTTTTAATGTTTGTGTCTCACTTTACAGAAGCTTTATAGCAGTACTCCTTCTGCTTTGCTCCAAATGCTCTGTTTAATTATATTGATTTTTTTCTTTTTTGCCATCTGCCCATTAATCCCCTCGGCCAGCCCTTCCTTCTTACCCCCCTTCACTCCCTCCTGTATCACTTCCCCCTCTGCTCACTCTCTGCTGTGCCAATGGGGCGCCTGCCAACTTTCTGTATGTGTCCTGTGACCGGTTGCAGAGCCGCGCCCCCATCTCAGCCAAGCTGGTGGCAAACATGCTGTCTGTATCTGGAGCAGACCACATCATCACAATGGACCTCCACGCTTCACAGATACAGGTGAGTGCCAACTGCACATCAACTATTTCCCTGCCAAGATGTGTGTTAATGCATTATTCCATAATCAGTCAATTAATCATTAACTTTTTATCAGCAGTCATGTGACCGGTTACCGCAGTCACGTGACCAGACTTCTGGGTCGCAGTGGCCACTGGGAAATGTAGTTGGCTTGTTTTGAGCATGTTCGCCGGTGGCGTCAATCGCAATCGCACTACTCTACGAGCACTTGCATTGATAATAGGTTGGCACTTATACTGTTCTGCTAGCACGAAGAGTACTTTTTTTGAACAACTACGGCGCAAGTTTGCAATCTGAGTGCTTCTGGTGCCGCGGCAGGGCATGCTGGGATTTAACCCATGAGTAACTGAGCTGTCGCTCACGGAGGGGGATAGGTACGATCTGAATAGTGCTTGGCAAGTAGCCAGGCTGGCCCGGTTGCACTTGCCTTCTCCTCCAAGTGAAGGCGCCCCGACCATTACTTTTTTTTTTTTTTTTCTTCCTGGGTAGTCAAATCCCAATCCGGACAGGTCCTTTCTTTGCAGAGTTTTCATGTTCTCCCCGTGTCTGCATGGCTTTCCTCCGGGCACTCCGGTTTCCCCCACCAGCAAAAACATGCTAAGTTAACTAGTTAACCTGCTCAGTCAGTGCCCCTGGCCGAGGCACTGGCATTGGCCCCCCCGGGCGCTGCGCACATAGATGCCCACCACTCCTCGGGGATTATCACGGGTTAAATGCGGAGGAAGAATTTCACTGTACATGTATGTGAAAAATGTATGTGATGAAATAAAGTATCTTAATCATAATCTTAACGTGCATGTCTGATTGTGTTGGGTGCTTGCGGTCCAGGGGTTCTTCGACATCCCGGTGGACAACCTGTACGCCGAGCCCGCCGTACTCAAGTGGATCAAGGAGAACATCAACGAGTGGAAGAACTGCACCATCGTCTCTCCTGATGCTGGTGGAGCTAAAAGGTGTGGACTTGTTTTTAATATCTCCTGTAGCAACGTCAGTACTCCCAACACCATTAAACAATTAGCCTTCATTCTCTTAGCATTGCAACCTCCCACAGAAAAAGCATACATAATGCCAAGACATGAGCCCTCTTTTTAGAATGTTGAAAATTCTAATCACAACTTTATTGCCATTGTCAATGATAAGCGGTCTAGTAACGCCAGCGGTAACTATAAAAGTATTTTATCAGTGTTGTGCTATTGATTCGGCATCCAAATAGTGAAAGGAGAGTGATCATATTTTTATTATATGTTGTAAATGTTCACATAAATTGTGGACCTTCAAACATCTCTGGATTGTTTTTGTTAAATGGATTGTGCTGGAAGAGTTAAAGGCATAATTGCACAAATTGGTCAGTGTACAAATGTCACCATTTTAGGATTATCTAATCATTGTAATGCTATGACCTTTTTAATGGTGGTGTCCCATCTTGATCTATCCAAGAGACGTTGAATATCGTCTTCAAGCATTTGACTAAACTTAATTGAATATAAAAAAAATAAATAATTGTAAACTGGAGAGATGTTACTGTAGTACTAGAAGCTGAAACAAAAAATTCAGACACCCCCCAAGGCTGCAGCCACATTTAATAAACCTGCTTCAGAAAAAGTATTATTAACTGCGCCGTGGATGCGCCACGAAGCAGGTTATGTTTTTGGTAGCGTTGGTTTGTGTGTCCCCAAGATAACTCAAAAAAGCTGTGAACAGATCTGGATTCAATTTTGTACAGCTGTTGGAAATGACACGGAAGAATCGATTCAATTTGGGATTTTAATCGTCAACTTACCGATGGATCGCTGGGCGTTTAGCATTTACCGCTTGACCAGACTTTCAGGTCGCATGGGGCCGCTGGGAATGTAGTTGGCATGTTCGCCGGTGGGAATACAGTCTATGGGCCAATCGCAATCGCGCTACTCGAGCACTTGCATTGATAATGGGCTGCCACATATACTGCTAGCACTAAAAGTACTATTTTTTTGTAGCACTATGGCACAGGTTTGCAATCTCTGAGTACTTATAGTTGTCCAATACCAATACGATACTAAATGTTTGTCCTCCCCTCCCAGGGTTACATCGATAGCAGACCGTCTGAACGTGGACTTTGCGCTGATCCACAAGGAGAGGAAGAAGGCCAACGAGGTGGACCGCATGGTGCTGGTGGGAGATGTGAAGGACCGTGTAGCCATCCTAGTGGACGACATGGCTGACACGTGTGGCACCATCTGCCACGCTGCCGACAAGTAACCTTTTCCATTTCCATACTTCCATACTTTTGGGTCGCGTTCAATTCTCACAACTCACAACACTTCTACACTTCCTGTAAATGCATCGTGCTGTTCCAATTCAAAAAGTGGCAAAAATGAAGAGCGCCACAAGTACCAAAATACAATGTGGACGCACTTTGTGCACTTGTTGGACTCCATTTTGACTAAATGTGAGTTCTTGTCCGTTTTCTATTTATAGTGAAGCGGGTGATACTGGCGGGGAGTGTGGGGAGTGTGATGACATGACTATTTGCGTTTAGTTTAGCATTGAGTATTCCATTTGAAGCAGCACTTCTCTGCACTCCACACTACATGAATAGTGTGTGAATTTCCAGCACTTTGTGAAATATGCCAAGTGGAACAGAGCCACTGTCTTAATTTGTTGTACACAATTCCTCAAATTGTCACGCGATCTTAATATGTTTATTTTAATTATTATAGATACAGATTGTAGATATTTGTTAAGTTTTAAATTTTTATTAAAAATTCATTTTTCACATACATGTACAGTTTTGTTTTTTTTTTAAATTAAGACAACGTGTCAGGAATCTGAATGTATAATTTTGGAGGGGGCAGGATCAAGCAAGATGATTTTTAAGTCCTCTTGTCCCCGACTAAAGTCTAGAGGCGCGATTTTAGTCGCTAGCCTAGTCTATATAGTGCATGAGCCGGGATATATAGACTAGCGGATTGAGACGCACTTTAGTCCAACCTAGCTGCTGAGTGGATATCATGATGGCGTCGTAATCAACCAGTTTCACCAAAAGCAAAACATGAATGTGTGCATTTATTGTGTTGCCGTTCAAATTAAATACGCAGTGGTAGTAGTTCTATTAAAGATGAACCACTGAAATTGATGTTAAATTATATGCTATATGTATAAGTATGTATATATGGTGAACATAAGTTGTTGTATAATTGTAGAACAAGATTAAAAAGTAATCAAGTAGTTATTTATACTGTAAAGTAGGGCTGTGCAAAAAATCGGTTTGAAATCAGATTATTTTGTTCAGAGGATTTAGGAAAAAGTGAAATCGTCAAATCAGAATTCCCTTTTTAACATTGATAATAATAATTTGGCTGATCTGTTTTCAAGTTATATGGGTGAATAAAAGGTATATAAATTGATAATTGTATTAATCCTAAGCCAAAGGGGGAGGTGTCTCTGCTTAATTCCAAAAATGGACACCAAAGTTTGCAAATTTGGAAATATGAAACTTCTAGTTATGTTATATTTTGTCCTTTTTTTCCCCAAGAAATCTGATACTAATTGAAAATCGAGTTTTCAAAGACACAAATCAGGATTTTAATTTTTAGCAAAACCGTACAGCCCTACTGTAAAGTAATAAAAACAAAGTAATGTCATTTTGTGTTTTAATTATACATCAGTGTTAAATAAGAAGTGCCACACGCCTAGAAGACTAAAACTACTAAAATGGCATAATAAATTATTCATTCATGATCCGATATTCCCAGCACATATTGCACATATTTTGCTTTTCCAAACTAATTGCAAAAAACGTTTGGAAGAAAGGGCACTCTGGACTCCCGCCCTGAGCGTTATTGACGACAACCTTGCGTCACAAACTGGGTGTTTCACGGTGCTGAGGCACTAGGCGACATCCAAAATAATTGATTTAATTTATATATGAAATTCTTCCGTTCTCCACTATTTGGCATGTCCATGTTGTCTGTGTTCAAATAACAAGCTTATTTATAATTTCCTGGATCATTTTTTTTATATGGTTTGCATGATTTAACTACTAACAATGTTTTGAGCTTGTTGATGGTTTAATTTGTTGTCCCTCATCCAGGTTGATCTCTGCCGGGGCTACCAAGGTGTATGCAATCCTTACGCACGGTATCTTCTCGGGTCCGGCCATCTCGCGCATCAACAACGCCTGCTTTGAGGCCGTGGTGGTCACAAACACCATCCCTCAGGAGGAGAAGATGAAACACTGTCCCAAGATACAGGTTAGTGTCCAGACTTGAGCACTTGTGACCTTCTTCAGATGTAATATGTCCAGAGATGGCAATTAATGAAGTAAAATACTTAAGTACTGTACTTAAGTAGAATTTTCAAGTATCTGTACTTTTAGAATGACTTTTTCTCTGAGTACTTTTTACTTCTAATCAGTACATTATTAACAAAAGTACTTATACTCCTTACACCAATTCAACACTGCGTGGTGAAGTGGTGGTTTTAAATCTCTCCACCGACATATTTCCCGCATGTCTGCTCCCCATCTTCACCTGTTTCTGCTAACCCCAATAATAAAGCTTGGAAAAAACAGTCTGACTTGGCGGGGAAAAAAAAACATTTTGAGATGAATCTAGATTATTTTTGAAATTAATCTAGATTTTAAAAAGTATATATGCCCACCTCTAATATTATATATATAATGCACTTTTTCAACGTCAGTTTTACAATGTTTGAGCGTTTTGTTTGAGTTGATTTCGTCACATAGTACTTCAGAAATTGATCATTGCAGAGATTTAATTGTTGAATTTCATCTCTATCACTATACATTCAGAGTGCACACTTCACCCTTTGCCTCTTTGTATCCACTTCCAGGTGATTGACATTTCCATGATCCTGGCCGAGGCCATCCGCCGGACACACAACGGGGAGTCCGTGTCGTACCTGTTCAGCCACGTCCCCTTGTAACACCTGCTCAACCCCCCCCTCCCCCACCCCGTCCTCCTGCCACCTCACTGCTGTCGTACCAAACCTGGAAGAGGGACCGTGCCCACGGGATAAGCAGGTAGCTTAGTTTGGAAGCAGGTAGCTTCCAAACTTCTTGGAAGGGGGGGGCGGGGACTCGGACAGGATTTTGAGTTTGAGTAACCATTGTAGGCAGAGCTTAGAAAGGGTGCATGGCTTCACAGGATTTTTTCCCTCCACTTCCTGTTATTTGCATTACAGTAGAGCTTTAATTGTGAAATATATGAAATGGTAATACAAAAAAGCAAAATCATCTCCAGATTGACTTGAAGCGGACTTGTTCCTTTTGTGATACAATATCATTTTATGTTTTACGTAAAAGTTCAGGTTCAAAGTAATCATGAAGAAAAAAACCTTGGGGGTATCATCACCGGCTGTTATGTCCACCCCTTTCAATTTTTGGGGCACTTCTTTCTTTCATCTACTGTACTCCAACCCTCTCTCTGCCCCCCGCAGACAAACACAACCATCATGTCTTTGCTGCTACCGTTTCCCTCCCCAACTACTGTGTTGTCTGTTACTAACATGGCATATGTTGCCTGTTGGATTTTGCTACATGTATTTACACCACAATCATACTTGATATTCACGCTGCAAAATCAATTATTCAATTCCGCCAGTATGAGAAAGCCATTTTGTTCCCCACGCAATATTCCAGTGATTGTGTTGGCAAACATATTTAAAAGCAAACACATGGGGTTATGGTGAAGTGCACATTTCAAGTGATTATCAAGTTTGATTGGCAATATTATGCCTCACGTAAACTTCTCCGTCAGTCTTGTATCATTGTACAGTGTTGTGCTTTTACTTTGAAAAGCAACTGATCAGACCAATATCCGGGTGATTTTGAACAAGGTACAAATCTAGTGAATCACAGCTTTGTTGAGATTAACTAATCAGTTATCGTCTCGCCAGCTAATTCTAGCAGTTAAGTTACACTCCTAATGACTAGGAACACTGCCCAGTAGTAAGGCAAAGATTTTGTTGAGGTTGTGATTAAAGACTACTGGTTTGTCTGTAGCAAATTATTAGTTGGTCGGCACTTTCTAATTATTTGTTGTATTGCCACTTCTTACTCTTCAACAAGTTGGTTTGCCGCAAAGTAAACTGGACTTGACTGCATTGACCTAACGTATGTCATGTTCATAATAGGTTTGGAAACGCTAATTTATCTTAAGACGACTGTTGAATTTTGCCTGTGGTATAAACAAAATCTTGGTCAGTGTTTTAATTCCCTTGCACAGGTACTTTAAGCGCTATCCACTCCAGTTACTGCACCGGATCCTTGCTTTGTAATGCTGCTTGTAGCTTGGAAACACTCTAAAATACTAAGCGGGAAGCAAAATGGAGTAAACTAACATGGTAAAAAAAATTGTGTTTGTTTTCAGTGAAAATTTGAAACATTTTTGAATAAAAAGTGGGGCCATTTCATCAGTGGAGACTAAACGCCCACTTCATCTTCAATGGGTCAAATTGACACTGTCGAAGGACATTTTAGACACATACTTTAACTATGGAAGCATCTGTTGCAGGAAATGAGTTGTGTGGTGATGGCATGCTGATGGTTTTTTTTTTTAAGTTATTTTTTTCGGCCTCAGTGCTGCTTTTCCATCTTTATTTGATAGGTTTAGTCGGAAACTGAGTTGAAGAGATCGGGGGTAGACATTGCAGACAAGTCGACGAGCGTAGTCGAACTCGCGACACTGCGGACGCTGCGATAGACGCAGCGCCACTAACATGAATGGACCCGCGTTCGGTGTCCATAACCACTCGGCCAATGCGGACCCGGCATGCTGATGTTTAGCAACTAAACAACTTAATTGGGCACTGTTCACTTTCATAAAAAATGGGGTGCGACTAAAGACCGAGAGGCGCCGGTAGACGCCGATGGGCTTTTTCTATTTTATGATTAATAATAGATTAGGCGCCGAGATGCTCCTCAGACTTGGTATGCATATACAGGCAGACACGCCAGAGGTGTCCACGGAGTTTGAGATCAATCACCCTTTTTAATCGGGAGTTATCACGTAATTCATTTAGAGGTGCCTTCAAACTTGGTATGCTTACTCTGGGGGGTCTGCAGGTATATGAATACCAAGTTTGAAGTCGTGCTGCGGAGCCTATTGGCGCCGTCCGGTGGCTTTTAAAGGAGCTTTGCTGCAGCCGGTCGCTAAAGAGGTTTATTCTTCCTAATCTTTGTTGGTCAAAGTGTCAACATTTCCTGTTACAAATAAAACATTTTCTTGCTGCATGAAATGGCTCTCTGGCAAGGACGCCTTCTTGCGAATCCAAATACGCCTACAATTTGTTGCTTACTTCAAATTGCAGACGTTTTAGTTTTGGCGGTAAAGCTGTTACAAATTGCCGTGTTTTTAAAGGTTTAATTAAATGAAGTCTTGAGAGATTTGACCAGAGTGTAGACATCTCACATCTGCAATGAGTTTCTGCTTTTTTAGTTTTATCTCTTGCATTGTTTGTTTTTGTTTGTCTGTTGTTTTTGAAGACTGCTGTTTTTGTTTGTCAACGTGAATGTGTAAATGATGACCTCTAGTTTACAGACTGACGCCCCACTCACCAAGTGTGCCTCAGCATTGGGAATAGTAATCCAACTATTTTTTTTTTTTGGCGTATTCCTATAACACCATGTTTTGTGACGTCCTAATTAAAGTGACCCGATGTTTACCTTCTGGCTTCTGTCAGGAATCTCTATTTGTCACATCTAACACTTAATCACAGAGCAGAGTTGAACAGGAATGGAAGACTGAATGGTTTACTTTAGTGCCTTTGTTTACATCTCTCATGAGATACCAGTAATGCGGGCTCCTTAATACAAAAGATCCGGCACGCTGGAAGCCAACTTTATGGACTGAATTATAATGGCTGTTGTTCAAAATAATGTTAAGTGAAAAACGTGCCAAGTAGGGGTGTACCGATCACGTTGTTTTTGCTTCCGATTTTTTGATTTTAAGGATTGGCCGATCCCTGATACAGAGTCCTGATTCTGCAAAAGTTGGGAGTGCTCAAACTATTTGACTATTATTGAAATTGTTTATTTACTTTGGCACAATTGTCAATCATTTGGCATGCTCCCCGACTTGCCGATTTCGATGATCAGGACAAAATCACGAGTCCCGATCCTTGGAAAAAAGTCTGATCGGCCACCGATCTGAGGAATGGATCGGTGCACCTCTAGTGCCAAGTCACTTTTCTTGGTGAGGAAGGGGCTACAATCACAATTCTACCTTTTCACTAAACCACCGATGAAAAGTATTTTTATCTTTTTTAATCTTGCATTGCGTTACCAAACTGTGATGGCCTAATTTAACTCTGCTTTGTGGTTAAACACTGTGTCTGTGCTCGGCATGTGGGGAAACTGAATTGCAATGTAATGAAATGATGTAATGAACAAACTTGACACTTTTACTGGGGGACCCATCCCCTCATCCCAAATATGAAGCAAGTCTGTTGGAATTAAAAGGGTCAATATACATTTTCAGGTTTAGCATTTGGCTCATTGCGTCTGATAACATTTTGTTATTACCTCAACTGTATCGTCAACATAATAAAACTTGATGAATAACATTCTCATTTCTCCTTCATTTTTGTCAATTACTTTTGGTTAGTAGTAAAAAGCTTTGCATGGAAATTGATGTATCCACCTAATCAACTATTTAACTGTTAGCTGGTATCAGACTTGGCCTACACGAACAAATTGATTCGGGCATTTTTGACTTGCATTGGCCCCCAGAATTAGCAGAGCACATCATTAAATTGACATTACATTGATGTAACTTAGGTCTTCTAAATGTACAATTTGCCATCTTCCACTCTCTGCAAACTGAGGTGGGACCGTACATTTCCCGTAACTTCTGAAAGGATTGATATAGTGGCTTGCAAAAGTATTCACCCCCCTTGGTAGTTTTCATGTTTTGTTGCCTCACAAGCTGGAATCAAAAATGATTGAGGGTTTTCCATCATTGTTTTAACAAAACATGTCAACTACTTTGAAGATGTGATTTTGTTTTTATTTTGAAGCAGATAACAAAGATTAAGATACAATAACAGAAAACTACAGCGTGCATAATTACTCACCCCCCTGAAATCAGTACTTTTTTAGAGCCACCTTTTGCAGCAATTACAGCTGTAAACCGCTTTGGATAGGTCTCTATGAGCTTGTCGCATTGTGCCATTGGGATTTTTGCCCATTCCTCAAAGCAAAACTGCTCCAGCTCCTTCACATTGGATGGTTTTCACTTGTGAACAGTAGTCTTCAAGTCTGAACACAGATTCCCAATTGGATTTGAGTCTGGACTTTTGACTAGGCCATTCCAACACATTGAAATGTTGAACCACTCGACTGTTGCTTTATCAGTATGGTTCGGGTCATTGTCCTGCTGGAAGGTGAACCTCCGCCCCACTCTTAAATCACAGGCAGACTGAAACAGGTTTTGCTCAAAAATATCCCTGTATTTACCACCATCCATCGTTCACTTAACTTACACCAGTTTCCCAGTCCCAGCTGAAAAACAAAAACAAAACATGCTGTCATCAACATGTATCACGGTGGGGATGGTGTTGTTGGGGTGATGTGTATTGTTAGACTTGTGCCAAACAGTATTTTCCTTGGTGGCTGAACATTTTAGGAATATTTTAGGGCTTCATAGCAAAAGGTGAATACATATGCACATGCCAATTTTGTTTTTTATTTCTTAATGTTTTTTTTTTTATATTTTCTTGTCATTGCACTTTCACAACTTGCATTATTTTGTGCAGAGAGCCATAATTTGAAACACAACAAAAAAAATAATAATTACAGGTGTAATGTAAAAAAATAAGAAAAAAAGCCAAGGGGGGGTGAATACTTTTGCAAGCCACTGTATGTATCAGATGCCGCACTAGTGTACTTGGTCTGTTTCAGTGCGTACTTCACCAGATATGGAAAAAGCACGCAGATTTCTCCCTTGAGTAAAAGTAAAATACATTTGTACAAAAACAACTTGAGTTGTATCGTGCCAATACCAGTAACGTTATCGGTGCATCCCAAATACCTAGATTAGTCAACGTAAAATATATATATACATCGTTTAGATGTATATAGTGTGTGTGTGTGTCTCATAATCAGAATTAATCCTGAATTGAATAAATTAAGAACAAAAAAACAACAACAATACATTATTTGCTTTGCTGATTTTATTGAGGTTATTTTAAATAAACCAAAATAATAAGTATGGGTAAAAAGTATGGGTAAAAAATAAAAAGTAATCCAATACAGGATTATTTTGGTCTACTTAATTTGTTCTAGATGTTTCTAATTTATTTAATTCTGACTGGTTGAACATACCAAGTTTATAGCAAACTATTTGGTAAAAATAACATTTCTCAAAGTTAATCTAAAATAACCCTGCTAAATGTATACTTCACTCTTAACCGCGAGTGCTGGCATGAATGAACCCACTAGCAGTATGGCAAACTAGAGGACCGATGGTGTTGCATTTTTTTGTGGTATAAAGAAAAGGAAGTGACCCAGTTGTGAACCACGTCTTTGTCCATCAGCCCACAATTGTATATTGAATTGGACGGCAAACTGTAGGCGTACCTTTGGCACACTCTAGTGGCAGGGTGGGCGCACTGGAGCCTGGTTATTTTCGAAAGTAAAAAGTACAAAATCTAAATTTGCCTTAACACTTCACAAGCGATATATTTTTTGAGGGGCACCCCCAGAGACTAAATGAAATACTGCTACTGTACTGCGTGCGTTACTGAGTACCGCCCCTACTAGTCCTACCATGTCGTTGGAAAAAAGAAGAGTAACGACCCTGTGTTGTAAAAGGTAAAGGAGTAGAAGTACTAATATTTTTGTTAAATCTACTGAGTAGAAGTAAAGAGTACTCACAGTACTTCTGAAAGTACAGATACTTGAAAATTCTACTGAAGTACAGTACTCAAGTATTTGTACTTCGTTACTTGCCATCTCTGCAAATGATTGGACGAATGAAAGTGAAAGACGTGCTCACTCGTCTTTCACTCTTTTTCCTCTTTCTCAATCTTCACCTGCAAGCGCATGTTTGTGCAACGGCAGCGGGGACAGCAAGGTCTAAGTGACCCGATACTCCCAACCTATAGAATCGTATCCGGACGACCCATCGCTCTGATCGTACGGCCCTTCGAACTTTCCGGTGAGTTTGGCAAACGATCTACATTTCTTTTAGCCTGGCGAGTCCGTTTGTTCTGGTTCGTCAGGCTACATTTCTTTAGCCCGGCGAGCCAGAACCAACGCATCGCACATCATCGCTGGAACGCTTGCATTGCTATCGATGTGCGATGCGTGACGATGCGTTGGTTCTGGCTCGCCATGCTAACGTTTCTTTTATTTCATTCAGGATGAATTTTACCTATTTTGTGAGTTGAACACCTGTAATACATAGTAAAGTAAAGTAATAGAATTAAAACATTTCTCAAAAATAATCCAAAAGTAACCCCTCCCAACCCTGAGTACAGTGCAGTAAACTATATACAATTTAAATATCAAAATTACCTAAATTAAAAATGTTCAATGTAAATTTTGAAGATGTATGGTGCATGTGTATGTAATACAACGATAATAAAGATTGATCCGTGACGTCACAGCCGCTAGCTACTAAGGCGCTCCCCTATCCAAAGAAGTGGATTGGGAGCGGTGAAGGCGCATCCGATTTAAATTTCCCACCTACGTTGGTTGAACCAAACCATTAATCATCTGCGTTCTTACACTCCTTTCCACGTTGTTTTTGGCGGCGTGTCCTTTCTTCAGATATGACAGATTGCGTGTCACTCGACCCCACCGCCGGCGTCTTTTCGTTGTGGTGATGGCGGCGCTTCACACACCTCGCCCTGTATTCCCCTCAGTGGTCCTGATGCTGGCACCGGGGCCTCAAGGAACTGTGACTTCACCGCACTCAAGAAGCACGATGTGCTGATGGAGAGTTGACATTTTTGTGTTCATCTACCGAGCTACACGCCGTGGTAACTTGGTATCTAAGGTAACTTCGCAGCATGGATTAACACACCGCTTAGAATGTCAGTGAAAAAACCTACGTTTCATTTCACTGCATTTGAAATGCGCGTGTAGCACATGCAGCCTACAACCATGATATGATTATACTTAATTTAATGAATGGGTAATGCATATTCGGAGCGGCACATCAATGCTGTTAGTCATACACACACAAGGTCACAGCGGTGTGATCAATTTTGAAACCGAAAGAGATCCATAAATCTAGGAACACTTCCTGAATTTATGTATTTCTTTCAAAATAGATTCCCATCATTCAGTAAATGTGCAGGTCATCAATTTAACAAATAGTGGTCAAACATACGATACAGGTAAACAAATTATTAATTATTATAAAACATAACTTGTAATATAAAGAAGATGATCTATACTATTTGAGCTTGCTTTCTTGCTGTGTTTTGTCAATATATTTCGTCTGTAGTTTTCATTATATTACTAGTTCCTGTGATGTTATGGTGGATCACCTGATGTTGCCTGGCCTGAGAGGTGCTATACAACTAGAGCTGCAAGTTGCAACTAACGATTATTTTGAGAATCGATTAATCGGCCATTTTTACTGACGATTAATCGATTGAAATGTAAATGTATTTTTTGCGGCCAATTCGGACCAGTTTCAGCTTCATTCAGAATAAGCTGGAAATGGGTGAAATATGTAGAGAAGACATGTGGCAAATATGTCAGTGAGGGAGGCGAGCCCACGATTCTTCGCATACTTGTGCTTTGTAGTGCACAGACTGAGCTACTGTGGCGCACAAAATTGTAACGACTATTAACATGAAATGGTACTGTTATGGCAAACGTTGAACAACATATATTCCAAATATTTTAGTGGAGGACAGACCAAACGAAGAAACGATTGATCACTGTCGATTAATTGATGATCAAGTTAGTTGTCAATTAATTCAAAAATCGATTATCATCGATTAATCAATTAATCAGTTGCAGCTCTATATACAACTAAAGTTTATTATTATTGTTATTATTATTTATATTCAAATATTTAAAATTTGACTGCCACAACTGTTGTGAGGCTTTCATATTAAGCAGTCAAAGATGCTGAAGTAATAATAAGCATTAGAGCAGGGCTATAGACACGTATTGTGTGCTTTTACGTGGCGAAAAGAAAAAAGAAAAAAAAGAACACCATTTTGACCTGTCATCATAGTGGACCGAAGTGGAACCAGAACCAACGAATCGTCCACACATCACACGCTGCTAGACGGTACATTGGGTCTAGGCAAATCAGGCAGATATCCTTTTGTCTACCTTTTTTTTATTTCCTGCAATATGTTGGTTCAATGTCATGAGTGCAAGCAAATGTGTATATATATATTTGTGTATGTATGTATATAAATAACATATTAAATTTAAATATATATACATAGTATATAGGTCAAAATGGTGTTATATATATAATGACTTAATTGATCCGATTTAACGAGAAAAATTGATGCGATTAATCGCCAGGAAAATTGGCAAATTAATCGATTATGAAAATAATCGTTAGTTGCAGCCCTAATACCTGGACCACTGGGATGGCTGCTTTCACTCGTAAGTCCGATGAAGATTAGTATATGGAACAGGTTATGCAGATTATTAAATCGTTTGTGGGGCACAGATCCGCACAAGAAGATTTGAGTGTGGAATAGCACACCACAACTTACCATCATGCTTATTTTAATAACGCAGCAGTAGCCGTGTGCTCCGGCTAAATAGACATGTTGAAAAATAGTCCAAAACACGGCAAGCTGACTGGCATCAGAAGTCCACCTTACAATTCGAGATTTTTCCTGATCTCAGGGCTCCGAACCTGTTCAAGGAACGGAAACCGAAAACAAACAGAATTTTGCGGAATTTTTCCGGGAGCAGAAACAGAAAAGAAAAAGGTTTCTTCAACTGTTCCGGAACAGAAACGGAATATTATAAAATCCACAAAACCGGTTAAAACGTTGTTTTTTTTGTTCTCTATATATTTTAACATATCTTATGTCTTGGAGACTATTTCTGGTTGTGCACAACCGGGTGTGCGGATGTGGGGCTCCATCTTGTGGACAGACGAGGAAGCGAATGTAATGGCGTTTTAAACCCAGTTTCACATTAATACAGTTGCACTGAAGTTTGAATGTTCACCAAATATATTTTCTATAAACTATATCCAAACTTAACATTGCAAAATATAACTTTAAGAACGAACAAAATCTTTGCGTTCCAAACCGATTCAGGACCAAGATTTTGGAGGTGGATCGGTTCTGAGAATGAAAACGTTAAACATAGGCCTACCTGAACCGTTCGGAACAGAACGTTTCAAAAATTATTTCGTTTTCAAGCCCTGCCTGAACTATCCGCCGAACTCGTCTATATCGTAATATGGTTAAAATGATTGTTTGTAAATGTTTGATCATGAACACATCTTATAATTGATTGTCTTTCCTGTAGCATGGGGCAGGATCAGGACACCAACCCCACGCCCCAACCGTTCACTGCCTCCCACCTTCAGAGCTACCTGCATGGAGGAACCTCCAGCTTGCTGTCTGCTCTGCCCACCATTGTCGTCTTCCCCGTGTACAAGACTATGTTCCGGCAGCAGCTTCACAACCGGCCGGTTGGCCCGGTACTGGAGCAGCTACAGCGAGAAGGTGTGTGGAAGCTGTACCGCGGCGTGACTCCCCCGCTGCTCATGCGCACGTTAAATGGCACACTTTTGTTCGGTCTGCAAAACACCCTGCTCTCCCATCTCTCTGCCTCCTCTGCCGTGTGCACGGTTGTACCATCGTCCGTCCTCCCCGCCGTTGCCGGGCTCGGAGCGGGATTGGCAGAGGCGCTGGTTTTCACGCCGTTTGAGCGTGTGCAGAACGTGCTGCAGAACGGTCTCAACGATCGCCGCCTACCCGGTCTACGCAACGTCCTGGGGCACCTGAGTGGTCAGCAGCTGCCCACGGGTTACTATCGTGCCTTTCTGCTGATCGCAACGAGGAACGCCCTGGGGAGCTCCCTCTATTTTGGCCTCAAGGGTCCGCTCTATCACATGGTGGAGCGCTGCGGGCTTCCGCCCACTGCATCCTCTTTCCTGTCGGGGACAATGACCTCCATGGCGGTCTCGCTCCCGCTGTACCCGCTGTCGGTGCTCGTAGCCAACATGCAGGCGGGGGCGGGCGGGCAAGAGACGGGCGGGGTGCGGGCGTGCTGGCGCTGGCTGTGGGCCTCCCGGCAGCGCAGTGTATTTATGCTGTACCGCGGAGGCTCGTTGGTCATCCTGCGCTCGTGCGTGACCTGGGGTATTACCACTGCCATCTACGACCAACAACAGAGGCGAGTCGCCCAAAAGGAGAAAAATCCTGAATAATTTTGTCTCGAGCCACTGCCTGTAGCTGCTGAGGTACATTGCAACACATAAATGGAAATGCCAAATGCTGTGGTGTGTGTGCAGGTTTGGGAAGGGGTTTCTTTTTAAACAGACTTCTTTGAAATAATTTCAACAAAACATTTAATTAATTAAAATTATTTATTTAATAAGAGGTCCTGAAAAAACCTCTGTTTGCCAATAATGATAATTATTAGCAAACATATTTATTATTTAGTTTGGCAGCACAATGGCACAGTGGTTAGCATTGCTGCCTCACAGCTAGAAGATCCTGGGTTCGAATCCCAACCTGGACAGGTCCTTTCTGTGTGGAGTTTACACGTTCTCCCCGTGTCTGCTTGCGTCTCCTCCGGGCACTCCGGTTTCCCACTCCACCAAAAACATGTTCTAATTAACCTGCTCCAGTCAGTGCCGATACTACTGGCTCAGAATCTGGAGTTGGTCTCTGGGCGCTGCACCGTGGCTGCCCACCGCTCCTCAGGGATGGGTTAAATGCGGAGGAAGAATTTCACTGTACATGTATGTATGTGTGACGAAATAAAGTATGTTATATCTTATCTTATAAATTAAACCTTTTATATTTTAGTTCAGATGTAACCCTTCACAATCGCCTGTATGTGTTTACGTACTACCTTCAACTCTGCAAGTTCAAGAAAAATAGTAAAAAACTATTTACTATACTATAGTAAAAATCACCACTTGGACGCTACTTCCTCCAACTTTACTTCACCAAGTCATGTGACTCACTGGATAGAATACCCCCTTCGAATGTAACTTCTGATGTATGGAATGCAAATTTCCAGTCTTTATATATTTTTAATGTGAACAGTTTTACTGCAGAAATATGTGCAAGATGCCAATGCGAGTGCGAGTACAAGAGGCTGCAAGACAATCTTGTTAAGTCAAAATCTATTTATTTTTTACAACAATTAAGTTAGTTACTGTGATACAGATGCAAAATGATGCAATTCAAGTAATATTTTAATGGTTTTCATATCCATGTTTTTATTCAATTATTTTCAGAAGATATTCAATCTTTTCTATTTCAATTATTGCGGACCATAGACTGTAAAAAATATGGACGTCACGTTACAGCCAGTGGTTGATGCTTACTTCCTCATTGGTTTTTGCCTCAGGTGGGCGTGTCTGGGTTCAGAAAACAGACCCCTATGGATTTCTGTTTTCCAATAGGCTGTTTTAACCTATTTAACACATTAACTGCGTTTAAATTTACTACAGCATCACTTCAAAGTTAAAGTCAACTTTATTGTCATGGGCACTGCACTGCATTGGACCCAGGTGCACATAGATCATAAAAACATTGCAATAGCCTGTCTGGTTGATACGAGATGCAAACCAAGGTTTGGCGCCATAGCCAAAAAGGTTACAGAGTGAGTTGAACGCTGATGGGAATATATATATATATATATATACATACATACATACATACATACACACACACACACACACACACACACACACATACTGCGTCACTGCATGGAAAAGTGAGCACTGGAATGGTTTCGTACGTCTGAGAACGATGTATAAGCTCACTGAAGATGTGCCTATTATGTCGATCACTGTAGCAACAGTTATCTAAAGTGTGACCTGCTGAGCCTGCCATGGAATATATATGTAAAACTACATGTATTGAAATATGTAATGTATATGTATGTATTTAAAGAGGCAATTGAATAAATTATTCATAAGTCATACTAGAGTTGGTGTGCTTGGTTGTTTTTTTATATTGACACTCTGGGTTCTGTCCAGTAATGGCAAGGACACCTCTGACTGAAAATCTTCAAATCACAATACAAATAGTTATTACTGTCATTTTCAATACATGTTATTACTATTAATAATAGTTATTACTGTCATTTTCAATACATGTTATTACTATTAATAATAGTTATTACTGTCATTTTCAATACATGTTATTACTATTAATAATAGTTATTACTGTCAGTTTCAATAAGTGTTATTACTATTAATAATAGTTATGACTGTCATTTTCAATACATTTTATTACTATTAATAATAGTTATTACTGTCATTTGCGATACATGTTATTACTATTAATAAGTTACTACTGTCATTTTCAATACATGTTATTACCATTAATTATAGTTATTACTGTCATTTCCAATACATGTGCTGAAGCATTCTGCACCCGTCTTACGAGTGTATTTTTATTATACCTATTTTGACACGGTGCAAAACCACATTGTCATAACTTTTATTTAAATTAGTATACTTCCAATTAAAAGGGCTTCAATTCTATGCAATAATGGTGGGTACTTTCTTGTTTGTAACAAGCACATTTTATTTTCACTTTGATCTCATGATTAAAGAGATAATGAATGGACCATGGCTAATATTTGCATGGATTCAATTATATTCCTTTTTTTTTTTTTGCTCAGTCTTTGATTTTAAAAATCAAAGATTATTGATCCTGTCGATACTGATCCACATTCATCCATGTAATTATATCACAATACCACATCATACCAGAGAAGTGGAAAGCTAACAATGTACATGTCAGTGCACAAGATGAAAAATGTGCTGCCATGTTTATATTGGAACCTTCAGTGAATTTCAACAAAATATAATAGTGTGTGTGTGTTAGGGCTGCAAGTAACTAATGATTATTTTAATAGTCGATTAGTTCCCGATTATTGAAACGTTTTTTTTTCTCTCTTACGTTTCCCAAAATATGAATGGCAAAAAACAATTATAAGGGATCCATCGTCAACTTGAAATATAGTTAAATTTAGTTCTTCTTAACTAACAAATGGACAACAATGAAATTACTTACACAAACTCAACCTCACTCCAACAGTTGTGCCAAACCTTTCTGGTGTTTTTTTCCTTCATATTTATGTTTGGTTTTTTTTATCAAAAATGTTTTTTATTATTTGTTGCTGATTGATTCTATAATCGATTAGTCATTGATTAGTTGACTAATCACTGCAGTCCCTTGTATGTGTGTATATGTGTACCAATGATTTTGTACGTGTTACTAACAGAGATGGCAAGAGTACACAAATGTCCTAAGTAAGAGTGAAATAAATTTGTGAAAAAACAACTTGAGTACGAAAACAAGGTACTGATCCAAATATCTACTCGAGTACAGTTTAAAGTACAGGCTCAGAAACATACTCAAAAAGTATTTTTGAAAGTAAAAAGTACATGCTCTGAGTATAACGTACAAAGTAAAAAATAAAATTGTATATGAATGTACTTTTTAATGCTAGTTTCACAATGTTTGAATAAATTGTTAAAAACCTAGCCCAACTTACTTCACTTAAGGTTAATAAATCCCACTGCCAAACATTGAAATTAACATCTGTTTGCATTACTGCCCCTTACTGGCTCACTCAGACTATACATATCCCTACCACCTATACCATTGATGCACAAAAAAATAAGGAGCCTGTTTTGGGAAAAGTAAGGAGCAGAAGTACAGGTATTTTTGTTAAAAATCTACTCAGTACAAGTAAAAAGTCATCAGAGTAAAATGTACTTCTAAGCGTACAGATACATGAAAGAACTACTTAAGTGCAGTACTTAAGTATTAATACTTTGTTACTTTCCATCTGTGGTTACTAATGATTAAACTATGTTTTGTATCTCCTCCCAATTCAACCAAAGCTAGGCTATAGAGTCTGGGTGGCCACCTATAGTCATCCGAAGCCAGTAGAATTGAAAAGGTGAATATTTTGACACTGCTAAAAGTTTGATAGAAACTCTGGATTGCATCCTTGTCCACCCTGTGAAGTGAGTCAGTTCTGACTCAATTTTAATGTGACTTTCAGTGTAAACGTCACAATTCATGTTAAAATCAGAATCGAGCCACCTCGGTAATGCAGTGTGAATCACACCCTTCTCAAATTCTCAAGCAACATTTATTCTAACACTGGAAAATGGAGTTGATTTATAAAACTGATGCACGATTCACTTGAAAGGACATCCGCCCCTTATGCATGCCTATACTTGTGCATGTGTCTTCTGCATACTTGTAAGTATTTAAGTATGAATTACATTTTGGACCGATGTATATTTGAAACAATTTACATACAGGTCGTTGCTGAGAAGAGACTGCAGCTGTCCCAAATTATCCACCATTTTGGGTGCAGGGTACATTTGTAAAAAAAATAATTTAAATAAATCAATTCTCAAATTGAAACTTTAGATGTAAAATCAGTATCACTATCAATATTATGAATGAATTGCTTGTTCTTAATGCAGCACGCAACCATAGGCAGACAAACACAGACGCTCCCTCTTCTCTCGCTGGAGGAATCGCACGACCAGTGTAGTTTCCAGTTCATTCTTGCAACTCATCAGAGTCGAGGCGGAGGGAAGTGTGGAGTGGAATGCAGGAATACAAAACATGTTGGAACGCACTCCAAATATCTTGCTCAGGAGGTCACGCACACACACACACACACACTTGATTCAACGACACTGATGATTCGATGTGTGGTTACATGTCAGTAATTTCGCCACAGCGATGTGAGCGAGCGTAGACATGTTTTCATTAGGGCAGCAGCTGAACTCAAAACAACTTTATTACCCTCTGCTGCGACTGCGATGTCTAAACGGTAGTTAAATCCTGACTATCCCTGGATGGATAGATTTCACCCATCCCTTAAAGTAGACTTTAAGACATTTTTTATATGAGACGTCATATGACAAGTTAGAACAATGTCCTTGATTCGGAAGAACATTGTGTGTAATCCCCGAGAATAAATGTAACTAATCTAGAATAAATGTAACTAATCTAGAATACAGACCAACCTGACTGAAGAACTGCACTAATAATTAGGATCAGCTGTACACAGTGCACAGGTAGAACCAATTGGATTTGCCATATCCGCTTATAGGTACTGCACTACAAATTAAATTCAGTGTACCATCAATGAGTTGAATCATGCAAAAGAGTTTCGAAAGTAGTTCTTTTTTGTTCTTCCGCACTCCTGTCCCATTCAACTACGCTAATTCATGTACAATAATTGGACTCGTGCTACACCGGGGAAAGTGATCAATTCCCTGGGACCTACAGACACATACAATATATAGTTGTAGAGACTACAAATACTGTGTTGAAGTAATCTGATCATGTAATCAAAAGGTGTGTAACCTCTTAATAACCAGAAAGGCTGACCTCGGCTCAACCAGGAAACACGCCAACGCCTTGGAAGTTTGGAAGGAGAAGATCGGTTTAATTGCACAACTTGTGGCCCGAACACGCCTGAGAAATGTCTACGACTCGTGGAGCCGACAGTTACAGTCTTGACACGTTATGACTGGCTCCACATGACGTGTGGACACAATGTATCTGCTCATGCAGTTTCACATTTACTGTACTTGGTTAATGTACGTTTCTCTTTCTCATTTGAAGCGGTCTCGGAGAGTCTGTGCCATTCTGTTGCTGTATGGCTGGAATGCAACTAACTTGGAAGTGAGGTGACATCTTACTTCTGATAAAACAGTAGTTTTATATATTTTATACATTTTTTTGCTCCCGATCCTTTGAGTTTAACGATCGGCCGATCGCGATCTCCGGTACCGAGTCCCGATCCCTGATACTGAGTCCCAATACAGTTCTGATCCTGCAAAAATTGGTAGTACCCAAACAATTTGTCACAATTGTCAATTTCAATAATAGTTTATAATTTTCTTTAACACTCCCTTGACCTTCTGACTAGTATATAATAATGAAATAAATTATTGCAAAATTCTGTGGGTAAAAAAAAAAAAAAGCCTATTTACGCGTCATATTCGCTGATAGATTGTCGTTTGCTCCCTTGCAGCATGTAAAGGCGGCGCTTTTAAGAGCGAATCAGCAGTGGTATTGCGATTGGAAACATTATTAACAACAAATATAATTAAAGTTAACACTTTATGTATGGACAAGTTTGGTGAATGTCTTGAACTAGTTTTCAACATGTCTATTCAGTGGGAGCACACGGCCACGGCATTATTTTCAAAGGATGGTGGTAACTTGCGCTGTGCTATTCCACACCCAAACATCCTAATCTGTGCGCCACAAAGTGATGATTTAATACTCTGCACAATTTACTCATCTGCGTCGGGCTTATGAATGAATGCAGCCATCCCATTGGTCTAAAAGAACATGTGACTACATCGGTGAGTGACTTGAAGTCGTATTTGTCTGTAATATTTATGCAAAACGGCCAGTGTGGATAATGGGTAATTGTTCACAGAGCAAGCTGTAGTAAGCGGATTCTGAAACGGTGTGACTTGTATCAATTTGTTGCTCTTGGAGCCGCCGTGGAATATGATATACATGCGACGGCTCGTTCTTTATTTTATATAGATTTTTTTGTGACTTCTAAATCTGTTATTTATCTAATTCCTGTATGTTCATCATTATTGTAAAGAGACTTATTAGTTATATTAGTTACATATTAGTTTGTTAGTTTGCAGACCATTTTCTGATACCAATATGCAGAGGATTTTTTTCTAACATTGTCGTCCATCTAACAAATCACATTGTTAGTTTCATTGTCAGCTAACAGTGCCCAGGTTGTTCAAAGGTCTCAACATATGACAGGACAAACAAAACCGTTGCACAACTTTATTTTTGCTAAAAAAATACGTGTGCATAAGAATTGTAGAAAAAAAGTAAAAACATTCGGACAATTACCCCATGAATGGCGATTTAGAAATGCCAGAATATTAACAATAGCCACGGATTTGCAGTCATGTTTCCATTAATTGTTATAATTATTATTATACAATGCAGGGCGTTGGGAAAGTAACTAGTTTACGGGCGTGGAACAACAGTTGTCATTAGGAAATGGTTACTTTTCCGACAATGGCGGTACAAATATTACAGGTCGAATCCACACACGCACTGACACAGTGCGACGTTTTGCTCTCGGCATCTTGAACGCTTGTGGAGTCACCAGCAGATTGGATGGCGACCACTCGTTGTCATCATGCCGCAGCCTTCTTCTCCTCTTCCTGCTGCTTCTTCTCGGCAGCAATGTCTGCATGAAACAAAATATATAGATAATAAAAATAATAAAACATATAGATACAGTAAGTGCTTTGAAGTTGCACAATAAATTCTGTTGCCGTTGACATTTTCAGCAGGGCCAGTGGCAGATGTACAATTTTCAGCTAACAGAAAAAAATTATGTTTTACATATTTTTGTTTCAAATGCATCTTAATTTCAATTGACTTGGAAAGTGGGTTGAAGAACAAAACATTACACCTTTAAAGTTATTATTATTCTATTTTCTATTTCATTGAGAGGGTTCGTTTTGAAAGAGGATCAAGAGATCAAGAAGGGGGAAGACATTGCAGAAAGGTTGGCGAGGGGAGAGAACTCTTGACGCTGCCCGTGCCTGTGAACTAAGTCATAAGCACCATACTTGTACCGACTGCGCCACTGAGCACAAACCTTACATGGTGGCTGTCTAGAAATCACCACCAACATACAATATAGATGTATGTGAATGGATAGTGCATACTTGGCATACTGGAACGGAGCATATTGAAGCCAGCCTGATGGGAGAGGAACCCGTGTTCTATGTCGGATAGTTCCCATCATAGACTGTATATATAGTCTATGGTTCCCACCCAACCCTTCGGAAATAACTAAATTAGGGTTTTGGAGGCACCCTAAAAAAATATATATATTTTTTTGATTCACATTTTACATCATGGCAAATGATATATATGTATATATACATGATGATGGGCCAAAATTCATTTCGGAATGCAGAGGCTTTTGGAATGCAGGCATGTAGCCCGTGTGAAGCAGCTGGAATTGGAGGGAGAAAATATTACAGATTGAAAAAAACAATGGTCCGTCAGAGATAGAAATGATCAGACGTACTGATCCTGGAGTACGATATGGTAGCAAGTTACACTGCTGCAGGCCTATATATATATATATATATATAATTATTATTAATTTTTTTTTCCCCCACTCAC